>CM069905.1:61182089-61350530 GCA_036172215.1 Camellia granthamiana
TTTAGAGGTTCATTCCCTATCTTCCCCTAAACCGTGGAGTACATCCCCTATCTCCTCCAACACAACACAACACAATGCATATAAACAACAATTATATACATCACAAATCAATACAATTAATTATCCAAATTAATCAATCAATGTAATTAGGGCATTCTCCATAATTAACATCACAACCCTTAGGTTCCAATTTCCTTAATGTTTCAACATTAATTCCATGTTTCTATACCAAACATGCTTCTAGGTTTATCTTAGATGAAAACCCATAACTTTTGTAAAATTACACAATGGCCCAAAGTTTCCAAAAATCACACAACAACTTCCAACATATCAAAATGCTAAAATTTAAAGACAAAACTCATAAAGAGGAGTAGGATATCCCTACCTCAAAAGATGAGTTCCAAAGGAGAAGGACTCAAAACCAAAATGCTCCAAACACCAAACTATTCGGATCAAAAGAACGCCCTCGACGATCAACACCCTTTTTGTGAAGACCAAAGGTGAGCAAAACACCCTAGCTAGATCAAAACTTAGAGAGAAGTTAAGGTTTTTGAGTGAGAAGCTCTGAAAATGGCGTTTTGGGTAAAGTGAGAGAGAGAAGATAAGTCAAAAAGTGATTTAAAATGCCCAGTCCCACTCAGTTATACGACAGGTCCGCTCGAGCGTAAGACACTCCGCTCGAGCGTAAAGACACAAAAAAACATGGTCCGCTCGAGCGCAACATTGTCCGCTCGAGCACCGAGACACAGACACAAAGTTCGTCCGCTCGAGCGTAGATGCCAGCCCGCTCGAGCGCAGGTCTCCCCCTCCCAGAACTTTCACCAAAAACACACTGTCCGCTCGAGCGCAACATCACCGCTCGAGCGCAACCAGCTCGAGCGCACCAAACCCGCTCGAGCGTAGGAACCACACTTGCAGAAGTTTTGCAGGTGCACGAAATACTGAATGGGTGCATTCTCCGCTCGAGCGCCAAAATCCCCGCTCGAGCGTACAAGTAACAACAACCTCTCTGCTCGAGCGTGAACATCTCCGCTCGAGCGGACCAGCCAAAACTTGGGCAACTAGACTTGGTTCCTAAGCTCAACCAACCTGTAACAAACCTGCCCAACACATCCTATAACTCAGATACAAAGCAAGAAAGGATGTAAACAAGACAATACTCAGCTATCAACATTCACGGACACATGTCCGGATTACTGTACAACAAGGGGTAAACCCGGGATCGCTATATTAATTTTATACAAATTTTTAGCAGAATGATACAGTAGCAACGTTATAATCATTAACAATCATTTTGGTAAATTATTTATTTTCAATTACTAGGCCCACAATGCAGTTAATATTCATTTTTGGTAAATCAAAAAAAAAAAACAATGATTGCGATTTACTGATTTAGCATCACACATTCCAAAAAAAAATAAAAATGAATCCTCATTTTAATATGACCCTACAATAAATTGATGAAGTATGTATGGCATTTGTCAAGATTTGTAGCTGTATAGTCTTTTATTGGTTTGTTAAATAAGATTTGTAGCTTGAGTTAAGTAACTCCGACTTGTTTCTTGGATAATCAAAAAGCAGAAAAGAAAAATTCTCAATCTGAATGAAAAAATATCAACATTTATTTCCTTTTGAAACTCGCTGTGATTTTCAGTTAGTCAAGAATGTTTTATAGTAACATTTTGGAGTGTCTTAAATACATTCATTTTTTTGCCTTCAGCCAACTCCACCTCTCTATGCTTTAGCATATATCATAACCAACTTTGTATAGTATATTTATATTAATCATATTCTTCAATTTTTTTATCGTTGTCGCAGTATCATACTTATGTAATTTTGCAAGCTTACAATTATAGAATATGATTATTGCACATACTGGTAAATATGTGGCACAAAATGCAAGCATGCTGCATGCAAGCTTCCAATGCATGCATGATTCACGTGGCATAAAATGGACACTAATTTGTGGCAAGAATAAAAGGGAAAACAAAGAGAGAAAGATATCACCGTAGAATATTTTTTTGTTAAATGTAAGGTTTAACTAGGGGAATGTGACCTGAGAGAGAGAGAGAGAGAGAGAGAAAGAGAGAGAGAGTTACTAGAGAAGGAAACGAAGTTGAAATAGAAATGTCAAAACTTTCCACATTGATACCCCAACTTAGAGAGAGAGAGAGTGACTACTGAAGGAAATGAAATTGAAATGGAAATGTCAAAACTTTCCACATGGATACCCTAACTTTATATGGAAAAAATGAACCTACCTTTCAGGATAAAAGCCAAGAAACTTTTCCTCTTTCCCTCTCTAAAGTTGTGTAACCATCTCTACATCTCTGTCCTTTTTCCAAAGAAACAAACAAACAATGGATCAGAATGTTTTTTTTTCTCAACAACCACCACAATCCATCTCCAAAAAATCCTCAAAATTTTCTCAGTCGTTTCACAAACTTCTTCGATCCATTTTCGGCCACAAACAAGCGAAAACAGGATCGCAAGACCCATTTTCTGCTGTTTTTGACCGGTCGGGCCCACTTTCAACCATTCCAGAAGTGTTGCAGAGTGGCAGCAGCGGCGGGATTTCACCAGAGTTTAAGTCGACGGCGGCGGCAGCTGTCATGACCCGAACTCGCCCCTATGGGTTAAGGACATAACCGGCCAGTAATCTTGTGATTACCTACGGCCTCAGACCAAAACAGACATAACTTGTTAGAGTAAAGGGGCCAAACAGAAGCAAAAATTTAAAACTTTGTCCTTAGAGCCGTGCTTATATGCACATCAACAAACCATACTCATATATGTTAATAACCCACATCAAAAGTACAGTAACATGAACTTCTTTACAGATAGGATCATCTAACTGAGCCAACCCATAACAGATTATATACAAATATACACAAAGTCCTTGCCAACAAAACAAAAGGTAAATGTATAACAAAATGGCAAGGATGGGTCTCGTGCGTGAGACACAAGGCTGACTCTCCAAAATCTCGTGTTGTTCATGGCAGACTTCACTGGGCCTGGGTTTGGACTTCTCTTGGCTCACCTACAAACACATGAATGAGTGTGAGCGATGGCCCAGTGAATAATATCAAATACAGAAGTTACATAACAATATAGAACAACAGGTTCCAAACGGCCTTGGGCCTAATTCATATTTCTATTTAACAATATATAGTTATACAAATTTCAAATCAAGTGACTTGTAGTTTCCACATTCTGGCCTTTGGCCCATTCAAATTTCCATTCATGTCCAAACGGCCTTCGGCCCACTCATTTATGTCAAAACGGCCTTCAGCCCGATCATTTATGTCAAAATGGCCTTCGGCCCGTTCATTCTTGTCAAACGGCCTTCGGCCCACTCATTCATGTCGAAACGACCTTCAGTCCATCCATATAAGTCAAAACGACCTTTGGTCCATTCGTATATGTCAGAACGACCTTTGGTCCATTCATTTCTATCAAAACGACCTTTGGTCCATTCGTTTCTATCAAAATGACCTTTGGTCCATTCATTCTCATCAAAACGACCTTTGGTCCATACATTTATTCATATCAGACTTTTGTCCACAATCCCAATTAGCAACTCATATAGCTCATGAGGGAATAAACAATTGGACATTCACAAGTATTCGAATATCGATATTACTCACAGTGATCGGCTTGTGGATTTGCCCTGGAGCTTGACCCTACACATTTCATGAACACGAATGGGTCACTAACAGTTTAATCCATTCTTTAATTCACATGCTCCTCATTAGGCTTTATTCCTATCTCATTAACTCTTTTACAATGCTTAACATATGCTTAAGAGTGATTACAAGTGAAAGAGAATGGAAAACGAAACACAGAAAGCATGAGCAAAATTTCAGAAAATAGGGTCTCCGCTCGATCGTGGAATTCCCCGCTCGAGCGTACCCTTAAGGCCTGCAAAAGTACTGGTTGCATGAAAAATACGCTCGAGCGTGAAATAGGGCGCTCGAGCAGAAGGCCTGTCTACAAAGCTGCTCCGCTCGAGTGTGAGATATCCCGCTCGAGCGGACATCCAACTCTGCAAAAAGTGCTGGGAGCACGATTTTTATGCTCGAGCGGCGGTTTCCCCGCTCGAGCGGACATCAAAATTCTGGAAATTCCAGATTGTGTTCTTGAGCTCCCTTCAACCATTCCAGCTACATTTCTTACATAACATGGCTCCAATTCCAAATATAGTCATGCTAACATGACATCAATGCAAGATTATAACATTAGGAGGCTCAATTTTGTGAATTAACCACATGCATGTCTCAAATTGGCACTAAACTCAACTCTAACATAACAAATTCATACATTCAAGCTCATATCTTCTCAAATGGTACATGCATGTGATGAATTAGCCACATTCTCAATTTAGATGGCACAAATGATGATTATAACATGAGCTTCAATTAAAATTGTACATGGATTATACATTTTCATGCTCAAACATGCAAATTCAAGGTACTTTCTTACGTGCATGTACATAATGGCCTTCAATTCAACCAAACCAATCCAATTTCCTCATAATCAAACTAAATCATGTTCTTGACCATTATTCCAACTTGAATTCACAAAATTACAACTTAATATCCATGAATTCACTTACCTAGAGGCTTGATTCTCGCAATCTATGGTCAAAACTTGAATAATATAGCGATCCCGGGTTTACCCCTTGTAGTACAGTGATCCAGACGTGCGTCCGTGGAGGTTAGTAGTTGAGTATTGTCTTGTTTACATCCTTTCCTACTTTGTATTTGAGTTATAGGATGTATTGGGCAGGTTTGTTACAAGTTGGTTGTGTTTGGGAACCAAGTGTTGCTGCCCAGAATTTTGGGTCTTCGCTCGAGCGAGCTTCTGTTTTTGGTTGGTCGCTCGAGCGAGAGTTGGTTTTTGTGTCTGGTGGCTCGAGCTAGAGTGGCTTCGCTCGAGCGAGCGATTGCGTCTGGCTCAGACCTGAAAGTTGCATTTCTTGGCTCGAGCGAGCTTTTCTTCGCTCGAGCGATCTGGTTCGTTCTTCGCTCGAGCGAGCGGTTCTTCGCTCGAGCGAGCGTCGTGTTGCAAATCGGAAGATTTGAACTGTTGGCTCGAGTGAGCGTGTCTTCGCTCGAGCGAGGGCAGTTTTTTGTGTCTGGTCGCTCGAGCGACCAAGGCTTCGCTCGAGCGAGCCTGTTTATATCAGCTAGCAGCAGCCGAACCAAACTTCACTTTTCAAAACTTTTCATCTAAAATTTGAGACACTCTCTCTCTAAACTTACTCTCTCTCTAAGGTTTGATCTACCTAGGGTGATTTCCTACCCTAAGTCCTTTGTTAAAAAGATAGAGGGTGACTTGGGCTTCGATTTAATCTGCAAATATTTGGTTTTGGAGCAAGTTGGGTGTTGGGTCTTCATCTCCTTTGAGCTCAAACTTTGAGGTAGGGATATCCTACTCCTCTTTATGGATTTTGTCTTTTAATTTTAGCATTTTGATGTGTTGGAAGTTGTTGTGTAATTTTGAGAAAACTTTGGGCCATTGTGTAATTTTACAAAAGTTGGGGTTTTATTTATAATGAACCTAGAGGCATGTTTGGTGTAGAAACATGGGATAAATGTTGAAATAGTGATGGAAAATGGAACCTAAGGGTTGTAATGTTAATTATGGAAAATGCCCTAATTACATTGATTAATTAATTGGGATAATTAATTGTAAGAAATGAGGAATTGAAATGTTGATTTTATATCCATTTGTTGCATTTATTTTCTGTATAGAAATAACTGCTTTGGGCTATCGGTGGAGGATAGTCTTGATTGTTGTAGACAATGCATGATGATTAGGCAAACTAAAACTGATCATTGAAGTGTGTCATTAAGTGTGACGGTTGAAGGAATACATTAAATTTATGTATTGATTGATGTGTATAATAATTGTTTATATGCATTGTGTGTTGTGTTGGAGGAGATAGGGGATGTACTCCACGGTTTAGGGGAAGATAGGGGATGGACCTCTAAACCGGATGTTGTTTGGGAGAAGATAGGGGATGGACTCCAGAGATATAGCTCATATGCTTATCTAGTGATGTGTTGACACAGCTCTTATGCTTGTCTTTGGAAGTACTGATATAGCTAGTATGCTTGTCTTTTGTGAAATGGGAAATTGTTGGACATGAGTTGCTGTCCCACATGAGTTGTTGGCCAGGTTCTGAGCCATGGTTATAAATTGAGAATTTGTAAGGAAATGGGGAATGAAAATGTAAAGCGTTGGCCACCTATCAACTGCTAATCTTGTAGTCATTATTCATAACTGGTTTAGTGTATTTCTACTGGGCTGTGGCTCACCCTATATGGGAACATCATTTTCAGGTACAGGTAGCATGTCACCTCCAAGGACATAGCTTGGGAGGCTAGGGGCGGGCAGATTTCTTTTTGTTTTCTTTCTTTTTGATGTGTTACATGTAAATTCAAGCCAAGGGCTCAATGTGTAAATGAGTTAGTACTCTACTTTTTTGTAACCAAGTGTTAACTTGGAAAGCTGTAAGCCCTTAGGGCATTTGCTTTTGTCGTTAACATGTAATACTTTTGTAATGAAACTCTGTTAATGGATGAATGTTGATCTTTTATATATCAATGCATGTCTATGTTGTTGGGTTTTATGTTGTTATTTTGAGGGCGTTACAAATAATCTTCAAGGTTCCCAAGCTTTGAGCTAAGTTTGCTCAATTCTCTTCTCTCCCTCTCTCTACAGCCGGCTCTCTCTTCCTCTCAATAGTCTAACTCAGATTTTGAGTTCATAAGGGCTAGAGGGAAGTGTAGTGCTATCATACAACAAGGCCCACTAACATAATATTTCAATATAAAATATTTGGGCACTAATTCATCAATTAAATCGACTTAATCTGGTCCGAATCAATTTTTCAATTAAATTTCACCGTAGGCTCTAAAAATTATGCCAATCACAATGGCGTAATCAATTTCGGGTTCTGTGGCCGATAAGGCCCTCAATTTAATTTCCAAAGTAAATAATCGAACAGATATTCCTACGGTGAACAGATAGAAATTCAAAACCACATATTTTCACGTAATGGTACACAAAATCATAACAAAACACATAATCACATATGTATTAGGGACCAATTAACATAATACAGAACAGGGGTATCACAGCAACGGTGATAAGAAAGTCAGCCTCTGAGCGGTTCGCTGCCACCACTTCTATCGGTATTTCATGTGCTTGAAAGAGCTAAAAAAAAAAAAACTTTATATCATTGTGTGTTCATATAGTGTGTTTCAAATTATGTCTGTTTTTAGAATGTGGTTAATTATTATTTAATGAGTTTTAGTTGATTATAATGGTTTTGAACTTTGGTTTATGATATGTGATTTTTTTTTTTTTTTTAAGATTTGTGAATCTTGTTTATTATATGGGGAAAAAAAATTTACATTAATTTTATACAAATTTTTACCAGAATGATACGGTAGCAACGTTATAATCATTAACAATAATTTTGGTAAATTATTTATTTTCAATTACTAGGTCCCCAATACAATTAATAAACATTTTTGGTAAATCAAAAATTATACAATGATTGCGATTTACAGATTTAGCATCACACATACCAAAATAAAAAAATAAAAAATGAATCTTCATTTTAATATGAACCTGCAATAAATTGATGAAGTATGTATGGCATTCATCAAGATTTGTAGCTGTATAGTCTTTTATTGTTTTCTTAAATAAGATTTGTAGATTGAGTTAAGTAACTCTGACTTGTTTCTTGGATACTCAAAAAGCAAAAAAGAAAAATCCTCAATCTGAATGAACAAATATAGACATTTATTTTCTTTTGAAACTCGCTGTGATTTTCAATTAGTCAAGAGCGTTTTCTAGTAACATTTTGGCGTGTCTTAAATAAATTAATTTTTTTGCCTTCAGCCAACTCCACCTCTCTATGCTCGTAACCATCATTGTATAGTATATTTATATTAATCATATTCTTCAATTTTTTATTGTTGTCACAGTATCATACCTATGTAATTTTGCAAACTTACAATTATAGAATATGATTATTGCACATACTGGTAAATATGTGGCATAAAATGCAGGCATGGTGCGTGCAAGCTTACAATGCATGCATGATGCACGTGGCATAAAATGGACACTAATTTGTGGCAAGAATAAAAGGGAAAACAAAGAGAGAAAGATGTCACCGTAGAATATATTTTTGTTAAACGTAAGGTTTAACTAGGGGAATACGACCTAAGAGACAGATAGAGAGTTACTGGTGAAGGAAATGAAGTTGAAATAGAAATGTCAAAACTTTCCACATTGATAACCCAACTTAGAGAGAGAGAGAGAGAGAGAGAGAGAGAGAGAGAGTAACTAGTGAAGGAAATGAAATTGAAATGGAAATGTCAAAACATTCCACATTCATACCCCAACTTTATATGGAAAAAATAAACCTACCTTTCAGGATAAAAGCCAAGAATATGGAAAAAATGAACCTACCTTTCAGGATAAAAGCCAAGAAACTCTTCCTCTCTCCCTCTCTAAAGTTGTGTAACCATCTCTACATCCTTATCTTTTTTCCCAAGAAACAAACAAACAATGGATCAGAAAGTTCTTTTTTCTCAACAACCACCACAATCCATCTCCAAAAAATCCACAAAATTTTCTCAATCGTTTAACAAACTTCTTCAATCCATTTTCGGCCCCAAACAAGCGAAAGCAGGATCACAACACCCATTTTCTGCTGTTTTCAATGGGTCGGGCCCGCTTTCAACCATTCCAGAAGTGTTGGGGAGTGGCAGCGGCGGCGGGATTTTGCCAGAGTTTAAGTCGATGGCAGCGGCAACGGTGATAAGAAAGTCAGCCTCTGAGCAGTTCACTGCCACCACTTCTATTGGTATTTCATGTGCTTGAAAGACCTGAAATTTTTTTTTTACATTATTGTGTGTTCACATAGTGTGTTTCCAATTATGTCCATTTTTAGCATGTTGTTAATTATTATTTAATGAGTTTTAGTTGATTATAATGGTTTTGAACTTTGGTTTGTGATATGTAATTTTTTTTTTATATATTTAAGATTTGTGAATCTTGTAAATTAAATGGCAAAAAAAAATTACATTAATTTTTGACAAATTTTTACCAGAATGATACGGTGGCAATGTTATAATCATTAACATTCATTTTTGTAAATTATTTATTTTCAATTACTAGGCCCACAATGCAATTAATAATCATTTTTTGTAAATCAAAAATTATACAAAAATTGCAATTTACTGATTTAGCATCACACATACCAAAATAAAAAATAAAAAATGAATCCTCATTTTAATATGAACCTGCAATAAATCGATGAAGTATGTATGGCATTTGTCAAGATTTGTAGCTGTATAGTCTTTTATTGTTTTGTTAAATAAGATTCGTAGCTTCAGTTAAGTAACTCTGACTTGTTTCTTGGATACTCAAAAAGCAGAAAAGAAAATTCCTCAATCTCAATGAACAAATATGGACATTTATTTGCTTTTGAAACTAGCTGTGATTTTCGATTAGTTAAGAGCATTTTCTTGTAACATTTTGGGGTGTCTTAAATACATTCATTTTTTTGCCTCCAGCCAACTCCACCTCTCTATGCTTTAGCATTAATCGTAACCATATTGTATAGTATATTTATATTAATCATATTTTTCAATTTTTTATCGTTGTCAAAGTATGATACTTATGTAATTTTGTAAGCTTACAATTATAGAACATGATTATTGCACATACTGGTAAATATGTGGCATAAAATGCATGCATGGTGCGTGCAAGCTTAAAATGCACGCATGATGCACATGACATAAAATGCACATGAATTTGTGTCAAGAATAAAAGGGAAAACAAAGAGAGAAAGATATCACCGTAGAATATATTTTTGTTAAATGTAACGTTTAACTTTGGGAATGCGACCTAAGAGAGAGAGAGAGAGAGTTACTACTGAAGGAAATGAAGTTGAAATAGAAATGTCAAAACTTTCCACATTGATACCCCAACTTAAAGAGAGAGAGAGAGAGAGAGAGAGAGAGAGAGAGAGTTACTAGTGAAGGAAATGAAATTGCAATGGAAATGTCAGAACTTTCCATGTTGTTATCCCAACTTTATATGGAAAAAATGAACCTACCTTTCAGGATAAAAACTAAGAATATGGAAAAAAAAAATGAACCTACCTTTCAGGATAAAAGCCAAGAAACTTTTCCTCTCTCCCTCTCTAAAGTTATGCAACCATCTCTACATCTCTGTATTTTTTCCCAAGAAACAAACAAACAATGGATTAGAAAGTTCTTTTTTCTCAACAACCACCACAATCTATCTCGAAAAAATCCTCAAAATTTTCTCAGTCGTTTAACAAACTTCTTCGATCCATTTTCGGCCCCAAACAAGCGAAAGCAGGATCTTAACACCCATTTTCTGCTATTTTTGATGGGACGGGCCCGCTTACAATCATTCCAAAAGTGCTGGAAAGTGGCAGCAGCGACGTGATTTCACTAGAGTTTAAGTCGATGGGTGATAAGAAAGTCGTCTTTGTGCGGTTCACTACCACCACTTCTATCGGTATTTCATGTGCTTGAAAGACCTAAAAAAAAAAAAACTTTACATTATTGTGTGTTCATATAGTGTGTTTCCAATTATGTCCGTTTTTAGAATGTTGTTAATTATTATTTAATGAATTTTAGTTGATTATAATGGTTTTGAACTTTGGTTTGTGATAAGTGTTTTTTTTTTTTTAAGATTTGTGAATCTTGTTAATTATATGGGAGAAAAAAATTTACATTAATTTTATACAAATTTTTACGAGAATGAGACGGTAGCAACGTTATAATCATTAACAATCAATTTGTTAAATTATTTATTTTCAATTACTTGGCCGACAATGCGATTAATAATCATTTTTGGTAAATCAAAAATTATACAATGATTGTGATAATTGATTTAGCATCAAACATACCAAAATAAAAAATAAAAAATGAATCGTCATTTTAATATGAACCTGCAATAAATTGATGAAGTATGTATGGCATTTGTCAAGATTTGTAGCTGTATAGTCTTTTGTTGTTTTGTTAAATAAGATTTGTAGCTTGAGTTAAGTAACTCCGACTTGTTTCTTGAATACTCAAAAAGCAAAAAAGAAAAATCCTAAATCTCAATAAACAAATATAGACATTTATTTCCTTTTGAAACGCGCTGTGATTTTCAATTAGTCAATAGCATTTTCTAGTAACATTTTGGCGTATCTTAAAACCATTTATTTTTTTGCCTTCACCCAACTCCACCTCTTTATCCTTTAGCATCAATCGTAACCATTTTGTATAGTATATTTATATTAATCATATTCTTCAATTTTTTATCGTTGTCATAGTATCATACTTATGAAATTTTGCAAGCTTACAATTATAGAATATGATTGTTGCACATATTGGTAAATATGTGGCATAAAATACGTGCATGGTGCATGCAAGGTTACAATGCACGCATGATGCACGTGGCATAAAATGGACACGAATTTGTGTCAAGAATAAAAGGGAAAATAAATAAAGAAAGATATCACCGTATAATATATTTTTGTTAAATATGAGGTTTAACTAGGGGAAAGAGACCTAAGAGAGAGAGAGAGCGAGAGAGAGAGAGAGAGAGAGTTACTAGTGAAGGAAATGAAATTGAAATGGAAATGTCAAAACATTCCACATTGATTCTCTAACTTTATATGGAAAAAAATGAACCTACCATTTAGATAAAAGCCAAGAATATGGAAAAAATGAAACTACTTTTCAGGATAAAAGCTAAGAAATTCTTCATCTCTCCCTCTCTAAAGTTGTGTAACCATCTCTACATCTCTGTCTTTTTTCCCAAGAAACAAACAAACAATGGATCAGAAAGTTCTTTTTTCTCAACAACAACCACAATCCATCTCCAAAAAATACTCAAAATTTTCTCAGTCGTTTCACAAACTTCTTCGATCCATTTTCGACCGCAAACAAACGAAAGCAGGATCGCAACACCCATTTTCTACTATTTTCTCTAGTCGGGCGTACGTTCAACCATTCCCAAAGTGCTGGAGAGTGGCAGCGGCGGCAGGATGTCGTTAGAGTTGAAGTCGATGACGGCGGCAACAGTGATAAGAAGGTCAACGTCTGAGCAGTTAACTGACACCAGTTCTATCAGTATTTCATGTGCCTGAAAGACCTAAAAAAAAAAAACTTTACATTATTGTGCGTTCATATAGTATGTTTCCAATTATGTCCGTTTTTAGAATGTTGTTAATTATTATTTAATGAGTTTTAGTTGATTATAATGGTTTTGAACTTTGGTTTGTGATATGTAACTTTTTTTTTTTTTTTTTTTTTTTAAAGATTTGTGAATCTTGTCAATTATATGGAAAAAAAAAATTTACATTAATTTTATACCAATTTTTACCAGAATGACACGGTAGCAATGTTATAAACATTAGATATCATTTTGGCAAATTATTTATTTTCAATTACTAGGCCCACAATGCAATTAATATTCATTTTTGGTAAATTAGAAATTATACAATGATTGCGATTTACTGATTTCGCAACACACATACCAAAATAAAAAATAAAAAATGAATCCTCATTTTAATATGAACCTGCAATAAATTGATGAAGTATGTATGGCATTTGTCAAGATTTGTAGCGGTATAGTCTTTGATTGTTTTGTTAAATAAGATTCGTAGCTTGAGTTAAGTAACTCCGACTTGTTTCATGCATACTCCAAGAAGCAGAAAAGAAAAATCCTCAACCTCAATAAACAAATATAGAAATTTATTTCCTTTTGAAACTCGCTGTGATTTTCGATTAGTCAAGACCGTTTTGCAACATTCTGGCATGTCTTAAATACATTCATTTTTTTGACTTCAACCAACTCCACCTCTTTATGATTTAGCATCTATCGTAACCATCTTTGTATAGTATATTTATAATAATCATATTCTTCAATTTTTTATCGTTGTCACAATATCGTACTTATGTAATTTTGCAAACTTACAATTATAGAATATGATTATTGCACATACTAGTAAATATGTGGCATAAAATGCATGCATGGTGCGTGCAAGCTTAAAATGCACGCATGATGCACGTGGCATAAAATGGACACGAATTTGTGTCAAGAATAAAAGGGAAAACAAAGAGAGAAAGATATCACCATAGAATATATTTTTGTTAAATGTAAGGTTTAACTAGGGGAATGCGACCAGAGAGAGAGAGAGAGAGAGAGAGAGTTACTAGTGAAGGAAATGAAGTTGAAATAGAAATGTCAAAACTTTCCACATTGATACCCCAACTTAAAGAGAGAGAGAGAGAGTGTGTGTGTTACTAGTGAAGGAAATGAGATTGCAATGGAAATGTCAAAACTTTCCACATTGATACCCCAACTTTATATGGAAAAAATGAACCTACCTTTTAGGATAAAAGCCAAGAATATTGAAAAAATGAACCTAACTTTCAGGATAAAAGCCAAGAAACTTTTCCTCTCTCCCTCTCTCCCTCTCTAAGGTTGTGTAACCATCTCTACATATGTGCCTTTTTTCGCAAGAAACAAACAAACAATGGATCAGAAAGTTCTTTTTTCTCAACAACCACCACAATCCATCTTCAAAAAATCCTCAAAATTTTCTTAGTCGTTTCACAAACTTCTTCGATGCATTTTTGGCCCCAAACAAGCGAAAACAGGATCGCAACACCCATTTTCTACTATTTTTGACGGGTCGGGCCCGCTTATAACCATTCCGGAAGTATTGGAGAGTGGCAGTGGCGGTGGGATTTCGCCAGAGTTTACGTCGATGGCAGCGACAGCGGTGACAAGAAAGTCAACCTCTGAGCGGTTCACTGCCACCACTTCTATCGGTATTTCATGTGCTTAAAAGAGCTAAAAAAAAAAAAAACTTTACATTATCGTGTGTTCATATAGTGTGTTTCCAATTATGTCCGTTTTTAGAATGTTGTTAATTATTATTTAATGAGTTTTAGTTGATTATAATGGTTTTGAACTTTGGTTTGTGATATGTGATTTTTTTTTTCTTTTTTTAACATTTGTGAATCTTGTTAATTATATGGGAAAAAAAAATTTACAATAATTTTATACAAATTTTTACCAAAATGATACGGTAGCAACGTTATAATCATTAACAATCATTTTGGCAAATTATTTATTTTCAATTACTAGGCCCACAATGCAATTAATATTCATTTTTGATAAATTAGAAATTATACAATGATTGCGATGTACTGATTTCGCATCACACATACCAAAATAAAAAATAAAAAATGAATCCTCATTTTAATATGAACCTGCAATAAATTGATGAAGTATGTATGGCATTTGTCAAGATTTTTAGCTGTATAGTCTTTTATTGTTTTGTTAAATAAGATTCGTAGCTTGAGTTAAGTAACTCCCACTTGTTTCTTGGATACTCAAAAAGCAGAAAAGAAAAATGAAGTTGAAATAGAAATGTCAAAACTTTCCACATTGATACCCCAACTTTGAGAGAGAGAGAGAAAGAGAGAGAGTTAGTAGTGAAGGAAATGAAATTGAAATGGAAATGTCAAAACATTCCACATTGATACCCCAACTTTATATGGAAAAAATGAACATACCTTTCTGGATAAAAGCAAAGAATATGGAAAAAATGAAACTACTTTTTAGGATAAAAGCCAAGGAACTCTTCATCTCTCCCTCTCTAAAGTTGTGTAACCATCTCTACATCTCTGTCTTTTTTCCCAAGAAACAAACAAACAATGGATCAAAAGGTTCTTTTTTCTCAACGACCACCACAATCCATCTCCAAAAAATCCTCAAAATTTTCTCAGTCGTTTCACAACTTCTTCGATCCATTTTCGGCCGCAAACAAGCGAAAGCCGGATCGCAACACCCATTTTCTACTGTTTTCGATGGGTCGGGCGCGCTTTCAACCATTCCAGAAGTGCTGGAGAGTGGCAGCGGCGGCGGGATTTCGCCAGAGTTGAAGTTGATGGCAGCGGCAGCAGTGATAAGAAAGTCAGCCTCTGAGCGGTTCACTGCCACCAGTTTTATCTGCATTTAATGTGCTCGAAAGACCTAAAAAAAAAAAAACTTTACATTTTTGTGTGTTCATATAGTATGTTTCCAATTATGTCCGTTTTTAGAATGTTGTTAATTATTATTTAATGAGTTTTAGTTGATTATAATGGTTTTGAACTTTGGTTTGTGATATGTAATTTTTTTTTTCATTTTTTTTAAAGATTTGTGAATCCTATCAATTATATGGCAAAAAAAAATTTACATTAATTTCATACCAATTTTTACCAGAATGATACGGTAGCAACGTTATAATCATTAACAATCATTTTGGTAAAATATTTCTTTTCAATTACTAGGCCCACAGTGCAATTAATAATCATTTTTGGTAAATCAAAAATTATACAATGATTGCGATTTACTGATTTAGCATCACACATACTAAAAATAAAAAATAAAAAATGAATCCTCATTTTAATATGAACCTGCAATAAATTGATGAAGTATGTATGGCATTTGTCAAGATTTGTAGCTGTATAGTCTTTTATTGTTTTGTTAAATAAGATTCATAGCTTGAGTTAGTAACTCTCACTTGTTTCTTGGATACTCAAAAAGCAGAAAAGAAAAATCCTCAATCTGAATGAACAAATATAGACATTTATTTCCTTTTGAAACTCGATGTCATTTTCGATTAGTCAAGACCGTTTTGTAGTAACATTTTGGCGTGTCATAAATACATTCATTTTTTTGCCTTTAGCCAACTCCACCTCTTTATGCTTTAGTATCTATCGTAACCATCTTTGTATAGTATATTTATATTAATCATATTCTTCAATTTTTTATCGTTGTCACAGTATCATACTTATGAAATTTTGAAAGCTTACAATTATAGAATATGATTACTGCACATATTGGTAAATATGTGGCATAAAATGCATGCACGGTGCATGCAAGCTTACAGTGCACGCATGATGCACGTGGCATAAAATGGACACTAATTTGTGGCAAGAATAAAAGGGAAAAAAAAAAGAGAAAGATATCACCGTAGAATATATTTTTGTTAAATGTAAGGTTTAACTAGGGCAATGCGATCTGTAGGGGTGTCTGCGGTTCGGTTTGGGACGGTTTGCGGTTCGGTTTGGACCCGCCCGCATCTATGCGGTTTGGGGAAAAGTCAACCCGCAACCGCCCGCAATGCGGTTTGCGGTTTGTGCGGATAGGGTTTGCGGATGTGGGGGCGGTTTGCGGATTGAACTTTTTTTAAAAAGTTTATTTTTAAACCTTTTTTTTTTCTCCCATTCTGTCAATCTTTATTTTGGACCTTTTTCCTCATATTTTCTAAAATGCTCCAACATTAATAATTGGACCAGAATAAACATTTTAGAATAGGCCATATTTTTGTTTATGATATTTTTTAATTGGCCTTTCCTACTTATCCTTTCTTTTACTGGTAATTTTCCTCTTAAAGGCTGCACAATGTTCAAGTTTTCTAGTCTCCCTTTCATACATATTTCTTCATTACTCATTGACAAATATAAAATTTGATTATATTTTAGCATGAATGGAACACTGGTGCAACAATCCTATGCACTGTAGAAGTGAAAATTGCAAGCCACTGCAAATTTCTATTTTAAAATAAAAGTCACAGTGTCTCATTATGTAGATAATTTATAAACTATAATCATGAAGCACGAAGTATTAGAACTTGAAAGCCTCAAAGGATTCAGAAGATACCAAATTAACTCATGGCATGTAGATGAATGATATTAACAGGCAACAACCAATGCAGCAAGAACTGGAAGGATGATCAAAACTCAAATAGCAACACATCAAAAAACATCACTGATTGACAAATACAATGGATCTCCTGTACAATAGAAACTAATAACACACTACCAATAATACTTGAATTAATAGATCAGTAAAGGTATGTTTTAATATGAACCAGCATATCAACATTGCTTGAATTAAATGATCAACAAAGAAATGTTATTAATGAGCATCCTCTGAAGAACATTTAGTAACAAACTTTATCATTATTACTTGAACCAATAAACAAAACAATGGAATATCAAGACAGGCACCTGCAGATAGATTTTTGGTTTTGTTTTGTTTATTATAGATGAGGTGCGTGAGGTGAGATGGTGAGATGAACGGTCAGATTTGAAAGAAAAAAAAACAAAAAAAAAGTATTAATGCGGGCGGGTTGGGCCGGTGTGGTTCAAACACGCAACCCGCCCGCAACCCGAAATTTATATAAAATCCAAACCGCACCCTACCCTAATGTGTTTGCAAAACCGCCAACATGCGTGCGGTTCGGATCGGGTAGGGCGGTTTGAACGGGTCGGATAACCCTATGCCCATCCCTAGCGCCCTGAGAGAGAGAGAGAGAGAGAGAGAGAGAGAGAGAGAGTTACTAGTGAAGGAAATGAAGTTGAAATAGAAATGTCAAAGCTTTCCACATTGATACCCCAACTTAGAGAGAGAGAGAGAGAGAGTTACTAGTGAAGGAAATGAAATTGAAATGAAAATGTCAAAACTTTCCACATTGATACCCCAACTTTATATAGAAAAAATGAACCTACCTTTCAGGATAAAAGCCAAGAAACTTTTCCTCTCTCCCTCTCTAAAGTTGTGTAACCATCTCAACAACCACCACAATCTATCGCCAAAAAATCCTTAAAATTTTCTAGGTCGTTTCACAAACTTTTTCGATCCACTTTCGGCCCCAAACAAGCGAAAACAGGATCGCAACACCCATTTTCTGCTGTTTTCGACGGGTTGTGCCCGCTTTGAACCATTCCAGAAGTGCTCGAGAGCGACAGCGGGATTTCACCAGAGTTTAAGTCGATGGCGGTGGCAGCGGTTATAAGAAAGTCAGCTTCTAAGCGATTCACGGCCACCACTTCCATCGGTATTTCATGTGCTTGAAAGACCTTAAAAAAAAAAAAAACTTTATCTTATTGTGTGTTCATATAGTGTGTTCCAAATTCTGTCTGTTTTTAGAATGTTGTTAATTATTATTTAATGAGTTTTAGTTAATTATAATGGTTTTGAACTTTGGTTTGTGATATGTGAGTTTTTTTTTTTTTTAAAGATTTGTGAATCTTGTTTATTATATGGGAAAAAAAAATTTACATTAATTTTATACAAATTTTTACCAAAATGATACGGTAGCAAAGTTATAATCATTAACAATCATTTTGGTAAATTATTTATTTTCAATTACTAGGCCCACAATGCAATTAATAATCATTTTTGGTAAATAAAAAATTATACAATGATTGCGATTTATTGATTTAGCATCACACATACCAAAAAAAAAAAAAAAATGAATCCTCATTTTAATATGAACCTGCACTAAATTGATAAAGTATGTATGGCATTTGTGAAGATTTGTAGCTGTATAGTCTTTTATTGTTTTGTTAAATAAGATTCGTAGCTTGAGTTAAGTAACTTCGACTTGTTTCTTGGATACTCAAAAAGCAGAAAAGAAAAATTCTCAATCTGAATGAACAAATACAAACATTTATTTCCTTTTTGAAACTCGCTGTGATTTTCAGTTAGTCAAGAATGTTTTATAGTAACATTTTGGAGTGTCTTAAATACATTCATTTTTTTGCCTTCAGCCAACTCCACCTCTCTATGCTTTAGCATCAATCGTAACCATCTTTGTATAGTATATTTATATGAATCATATTCTTCAATTTTTTATCGTTGTCACAGTATCATACTTATGTAATTTTGCAAGCTTACAATTATAGAATATGATTATTGCACATATTGGTAAATATGTGGCATAAAATGCATGCATGGTTCGTGCAAGGTTACAATGCACGCATGATGCACGTGGCATAAAATGGACATGAATTTGTGTCAAGAATAAAAGGGACAACAAAGGGAGAAAGATATCACCGTAGAATATATTTTTGTTAAATGTAAGGTTTAACTAGGGAAATGCGACCTGAGAGAGAGAGAGAGAGAGAGAGAGAGAGAGAGAGTTACTAGTGAAGGAATTGAAGTTGAAATAGAAATGTAAAACTTTCCACATTGATAACCCAACTTAGAGAGAGAGTGAGAGAGAGAGAGAGAGAGAGAGAGTGAGAGTTACAAGTGAAGGAAGTGAAATTGAAATGGAAATGTCAAAACTTTCCACATTGATACCCCAACTTTATATGGAGAAAATGAACCTACCTTTCAGGATAAAAGCTAAGAAACTCTTCCTCTCTCCCTCTCTAAAGTTGTGTAACCATCTCTACATCTCTATCTTTTTTCCCAAGAAACGAACAAACAATGGATCAGAAAGTTCTTTTTTCTCAACAACCACCACAATCCATCTCCAAAAAATCCTCAAAATTTTCTCAGTCGTTTCACAAACTTCTTCAATCAATTTTCGGCCTCAAACAAGCGAAAGCAAGATTGCAAGGCCCATTTTCTGATTTTTTGACGGGTCGGGCCCACTGTTAACCAATCTAGAAGTGTTGGAGAGTGGCAGCGGCAGCCGGATTTCGCCAGAGTTTAAGTTGATGGCGGCGACAACAGTGATAAGAAAGTCAGCCTCTGAGTGGTTCACTACCACCACTTCTATCGGTATTTCATGTGCTTGAAAGACCCCAAAAAAAAAAAAATTATATTATTATGCGTTCATATGGTGTGTTTCCAATTATGCCTGCTTTTAGATTGTTGTTAATTATTATTTAATGTGTTTTAGTTGATTGTAATGGTTTTGAACTTTGGTTTATCATATGCGATTTTTTTTTTTTTTTAAAGATTTGTGAATCTCGTTAATTACATGGGGAAAAAAAATTACATTAACTTTATACAAATTTTTACCAGAATAATACGGTAGCAACGTTATAATCATTAAAAATCATTTTGGTAAATTATTTGTTTTCAATTACTAGGCCCGCAATGCAATTAATAATCATTTTTGGTAAATCAAAAATTATACAATGATTGCGATTTACTGATTTAGTATCACACATAGCAATATAAAAAATAAAAATTGAATCCGCATTTTAATATGAACCTGCAATAAATTGATGAAGTATGTATGGCATTTGTCAAGATTTGTAGTTGTATAGTCTTTTATTGTTTTGTTAAATAAGATTTGTAGCTTGTGTTAAGTAGCTCCGACTTGTTTCTTGGATACTCAAAAAGCAGAAATGAAAAATTCTCAATCTGAATGAACAAATATAGACATTTATTTCCTTTTAAAACTCGTTGTGATTTTTGATTAGTCAAGACTGTTTTGTAGTAACATTTTGGCGTGTCTTTAATACATTCATTTTTTTGACTTCAGCCAACTCCACCTCTCTATGCTTTAGCATATATCATAACCAACTTTGTATAGTATATTTATATTAATCATATTCTTCAATTTTTTATCATTGTCACAGTATCATACTTATGTAATTTTGCAAGCTTACAATTATAAAATATGATTATTGCACATACTGGTAAATATGTGGCATAAAATGCATGCGTGGTGCGTGGTAGCTTAAAATGCACGCATGATGCACGTGGCATAAAATGGACACTAATTTGTGGCAAGAATAAAAGGGAAAACAAAGAGAGAAAGATGTCACCGTAGAATATATTTTTGTTAAACGTAAGGTTTAACTAGGGGAATGCGACCTAAGAGACAGATAGAGAGTTACTGGTGAAGGAAATGAAGTTGAAATAGAAATGTCAAAACTTTCCACATTGATAACCCAACTTAGACAGAGACAGAGAGAGAGAGAGAGAGAGAGAGCGAGAGGGAGTAACCAGTGAAGGAAATGAAATTGAAATGGAAATGTCAAAACATTCCACATTCATACCCCAACTTTATATGGAAAAAATAAACCTACCTTTCAGGATAAAAGCCAAGAATATGGAAAAAATGAACCTACCTTTCAGGATAAAAGCCAAGAAACTCTTCCTCTCTCCCTCTCTAAAGTTGTGTAACCATCTCTACATCCCCGTCTTTTTTCCCAAGAAACAAACAAACAATGGATCAGAAAGTTCTTTTTTCTCAACAACCACCACAATCCATCTCCAAAAAATCCACAAAATTTTCTCAATCGTTTAACAAACTTCTTCAATCCATTTTCGGCCCCAAACAAGCGAAAGCGGGATCGCAAGGTCCATTTTCTGCTGTTTTCGACAGGTCGGGGCCGCTGTCAACCATTCTAGAAGCGCTGGAAAGTTGCAGCGGCGGCGGGATTTCGCCAGAGTTTAAGTCGATGGCGGCGGCAACGGTGATAGAAAGTCAGCCTCTGAGCGGCTCACTGCCACCACTTCTATCTGTATTTCATGTGCTTGAAAAACCTTAAAAAAAAAAAAAACTTTATATTATTATGTGTTCACATAGTGTGTTTCCAATTATGTCTATTTTAGAATGTTGTTTATTATTATTTAATGTGTTTTAGTTCAATATAATGGTTTTGAACTTTGGTTTGTGATATGTGATTTTTTTTTTTTTTTTTCAAGATTTTTGAATCTTGTTAATTATATGGGAAAAAAATTTTACATTAATTTTATACAAATTTTTACGAGAATGAGACGGTAGCAACGTTATAATCATCAACAATCATTTTGTTAAATTATTTATTTTCATCTACTTGGCCCACAATGCGATTAATAATCATTTTTGGTAAATAAAAAATTATACAATGATTGCGATAACTGATTTAGCATCACACATACCCAAATAAAAAATAAAAATTGAATCCTCATTTTAAATGAACCTGAGATAAATTGATGAAGTATGTATGGCATTTGTCAAGATTTGTATCTGTATAGTCTTTTATTGTTTTGTTAAATACGATTTGTAGCTTGAGTTAAGTAACTCGGATTTGTTTCTTGGATACTCAAAAAGCAGAAAAGAAAAATCCTCAATCTGAATGAACAAATATAGACATTTATTTCCTTTTGAAACTCGCTGTGATTTTCGATTAGTCAAGAGCGTTTTCTAATAACATTTTGGCGTGTCTTAAGTACATTCATTTTTTTGCCTTCAACCAACTCCACCTCTCTATGCTTTAGCATCAATCGTAATCATCTTTGTATAGTATATTTATATTAATCATATTCTTCAATTTTTTGTCGTCACAGTATCATACTTATGAAATTTTGCAAGCTTACAATTATAGAACATGATTATTGCACATACTGGTAAATATGTGGCATAAAATGCATGCATGGTGCGTGCAAGCTTACAATGCACACATGATGCATGTGGCATAAAATGGACACTAATTTGTGTCAAGAATAAAAGGGAAAACAAAGAGAGAAAGATATCACCGTAGAATATATTTTTGTTAAATGTAAGGTTTAACTAGGGGAATGAGACCTAAGAGAGAGAGAGAGAGAGAGAGAGAGAGAGAGAGTTACTAGAGAAGGAAATGAAATTGAAATAGAAATGTCAAAACTTTCAACATTAATACCCCAACTGTGAGAGAGAGAGAGAGAGAGAGAGAGAGAGAGAGGGAGAGTTACTAGTGAAGGAAATGAAATTAAAATGGAAATGTCAAAACATTCCACATTGATACCCCAACTTTATATGGAAAAAATGAACCTACCTTTCAGGATAAACGCCAAGAATATGGAAAAAAATGAACCTACCTTTTAGGATAAAAGACAAGAAACTCTTCCTCTCTCCCTCTCTAAAGTTGTGTGACCATCTCTACATCCCTGTCTTTTTTCCTAAGAAACAAACAAACAAACAATGGATCAGAAAGTTCTTTTTTCTCAACAACCACCACAATCTATCTCCAAAAAATCCTCAAAATTTTCTCAGTCATTTCACAAACTTCTTCCATCCATTTTCGGCCCCAAACAAGCCACAGCAGGATCGCAAGACCCATTTTCTGTTGTTTTCGACGGGTCGGGCCTGCTTATAACCTTTCCAGGAGTGCTAGAGACTGGCAGCGGCGGCGGGATTTCGTCCGAGTTTAAGTCGATGGCGGCGGCAGCGGTGATAAGAAAGTCAGCCTTTGCCACCACTTCTATCGATATTTCATGTGCTTGAAAGACCTAAAAAAAAAAAGAAACTTTACAATATTGTGTGTTCATATAGTGTGCTTCCTATTATGTCCGTTTTTAGAATGCTGTTAATTATTAGTTAATGAGTTTTAGTTGATTATAATGGTTTTGAACTTTGGTTTGTGATATGTGATTTTATTTTTATTTTTTTTTAAAGATTTCTGAATCTTGTTAATTATATGGGAAAAAAAAATTTATATTAATTTTATACAAATTTTTACCAGAATGATACGGTAACAACATTATAATCATTAACAATCATTTTGGTAAATTATTAATTTGCAATTACTGGGCCCACAATGCAATTAACAATCATTTTTGGTAAATCAAAAATTATACAATGATTGCGATTTATTGATTTAGCATCACACATACCAAAATAAAAAATAAAAAATGAATCCACATTTTATTATGAACCTGTAATAAAGTGATGAAGTATGTATGGCATTTGTCAGAATTTATAGCTGTATATTCTTTTATTGTTTTGTTAAATAAGATTTATAGCTTGAGTTAAGTAACTTGGACTTGTTTCTTGGATACTCAAAAAGCAGAAAAGAAAAATCCTCAATCTGAATGAACAAATATAGACATTTATTTCCTTTTGAAACTCGCTGTGATTTTTGATTAGCTAATAGCGTTTTCCAGTAACATTTTGGCGTATCTTAGATAAATTCATTTTTTGCCTTCAGGCAACTCCACCTCTCTATGCTTTAGCATCAATCGTAACCATCTTTGCATAGTATATTTATATTAATCGTATTCTTCAATTTTTTATCGTTGTCACAGTATCATACTTATGTAATTTTGCAAGCTTACAATTATAGAATATGATTATTGCACATACTAGTAAATATGTGGCATAAAATGCATGCATGGTGCGTGCAAGCTTACAAAGCACGCATGATGCACGTGGCATAAAATGCACACTAATTTGTGTCAAGAATAAAAGGGAAAACAAAGAGAGAAAGATATCACCGTAGAATATATTTTTGTTAAATGTAAGGTTTAACTAGGGAAATGCGACCTAAGAGGGAGAGAGAGAGAGAGAGAGAGAGAGAGAGTGTTACTAGTTGTACGAGCAAGAAATATTCTTCTCGTATAATCCTGTTGATCAAGTCTGCGCTCATCCGTACGCCGTCGCTTTACTCCCTAAAAACACAAACGTGAGCTAGCCGGCGGGTGTGTGCCGGATACCTCTCCGATGCCTAAGTCAGCAAAATAGACAAATAGGCAAAAAGCTCTGTGTATTCAAGAATCAAAGTTGTGTTACCTCTCCATAGGTGATGTTATGAGCGTTTATGGGTTCCGCGTGGCACAATCCTAGTAGGACTCTTACTCCTCCATGTAGAGTCCTCTTAGGAATCACATTCCTCAAAGATAATGCTTATCCTTCAACACCCCCCTCACTGCTTAAACCAAGTGAGATGGTTTTACCTCGGTAAAATGACAATACAACTGAGCTAACAATACCACTGCCACACTTATCCTGGCGCCTTTATGTGCAACACATATCTCGGCTAACGTTTTACTTGTACTTCGGTTTTCATCCGCTTGGACCGAGCTAATATGTAACAAACCTTGATCGAGTTAAAGAGGCGAGGTCTAGCTTAAAGAGCCCACCATCCGACCGTGGTACCTGGACCGAGCTAAACGCTAACACCATGGTCCTCCTCGCAAAGCCCTTTTTACCTCAGCCCACCAATCGACCCACTACACAGCTCGACCCAATTTTACTTATAAATTACCCTCTCAATTGCCCCTTAATTCCATCTGCGCAGCATAATAGGGATTACCTACTACTAACCGAGCTAAAAACTCTAGCCTTCCAACCGAGCTAAATTTGCACCAGGCTATTTAATCTGTTCGGTCAAAACGTCCCTTCAGTCGCTGTAATTGAATCGCTTCTCATTCCATGGACACGTGGCAAACTGCCATTGGCCCAGCCTAGCTGTCACGCCGCCCTTATACCTCGCAACATTTGAACAGTCCCGCCCAAAACTTGAGCTTTTCACAAAAACCCTATTCTTTGAACCATTTACTTGCACTATTCATCTTCTTCTCTCTCTCTACCTCTGAATCCCCATTTCTTCTCTATACTGCACAAGCTCGTGTTCTTTGTTGCTGTTGCTTCCATCTTCAATTCCTTCACCTTGAACTGGTAAGTGATGCAAATCTATTTCCTTTCCCCTTCGTTGATACAGTTTCTAAAGCATGTCACATAGTACTTGTTTGCTTTTCAAAACATGCACCACTTTTGCTTCCCTTTTTCTCGGAAAAACTCACGTAATAGAACTATTATACTTACGAACAATTTGAAATTTTTTCCTCTTGATCCAAAATCACACTTCAACCGAACTAGGATTCTGTTTGTATTAAGTACAAGCTTAGCCAAACTGAACAACCGAACTAAAACTTCACGCCATGCTTGTAACTTCAATAAGTCTTAGTACCTTTTGTTTATCTTAGCCGAGCTAGCGAACCGTGCTAGGTTTGTGCAATGCCGCACTAGAAAGCCTTCTCCACTAACCAAGCTACAACTTGGGGCTAAACCAGCTCTCTTACTCAAAACTGAACTAAGAATGCTGCCCCAAATGCTCAACCAGGCTAAAGAGCCTTGCTCAAACCAGGCTAAGAATGGATAGTATCCCACGTAGCCTAGCTAGGACTTCATTTATCTTGCCTTTGTTTCTTTTAGCACGGTCCAATAACCTGTGCTTAACACCTTTCTTTTTCACTTTGCAAACTTTGACTAGGTTGCCCAGGCACTCCTTTGAAAGTCGAACCGAGATAACCAACGTCATCTCAGCACCGAGCTAGTACTCTGCTAATTTATACATATTTTAAGACTTCATGGGTAAATATAGGTTTTTGGTAAACACACCAGGTGTTATGGCCGAGTTCTGAAGGGACTACCATATCCCTAATGATGTCCATCTTACCTTGGCCGAACTAGATACCATACCCTGGGGAAATCCTGGCTTTGTTCCCTTTACCCTTCTTTCCATTGTAGAAATCGGACTAAGATTCCCTGTATAGCCTCTTCTTTGCGAGTTCCTTAGACAAACCAACCTCTGCCCTACCCAACTTTCCACAAATTCATACCGCATAATAAATGGCATCGCCGAGCTAAACTGCCGGGCTGGCCTTAACCTCGGTTTAGCCAAGCTCTTCCACCAATATTCCATAGGGTCAAATGAAGATGACTGGGTTTATTATTTAAGAATAAGGTGCCGGAGTGAAAAGATAATAAAAAATACCCCAGATAAGGACGTAAACGACGATGATTTTTTATGGGTTTCTGGGCGTTTTGAAGACCATGAGGCCCAGGTCCCAGGCAACCGAATAAACTAGAACAAAGGAGTCGCCGATATAATTACCTCGGCCCAATTTCATGTTCTTTCTCTTACTTTGGTACTTACTTTTAACCGTACTAACTGTTGTCTCCTTCCTTCATGCAGATTTGAACTTTCTCAAGTCCCAGTACAGCTACCCCAACTTAAACATACTCTGCGCCGCACTCCGATATCCAAACAGGAGCTGGGCCGAGCTACTGAATTTTGAACCGACCTACCGATATAGTAGCCGTAGGAAGACCAGGGTGACCGATTTCCTCTTAGAGCCATCCCCAGAACCTGATCCTTCCCTTCCACAAGTCAACTTGATCCCATTGACTGCGAAGCAAGAGATGGCCAAGAAAAGAGTAGTAAGGGCCCTTCTAACCGAAACAAACCAGGTCGAGGTACCACCAGCCAGCCAAACTCAAGAGACCGTGGTAGCCCTGCCAACCCATCAGCCTTCAACATCTCGGGCAAGCAAGCGTGCTCAGATTTCCACAACCGAGCCACGGCTTGTTGATGAAGAAGACACCATTCTCCCACAATCCACTCCACCGAGCCCACAACCGGAGCGCTCAGACCGAGCTAGCTCCTCCAAGTGGGTGCCAAAGGTCACTTTCAAGAACCGCGCTATCACTGACTCCGATTCAGTGGTCGCGGAAAAAGATCATTTGCTGGCCTTCAATCTGGCCAAGAGCGTCTGCCTTCCAGCTGACATGAATCATCATGATCACCTTACCGAGCTAAAGGCCATTCGCTCGGCTTCAAAGTCAATGGTGTTGGTAAGTTCCCTTTTTCATTCTTCAAATTTAAACATCTTTTAGCTCGGTTCCAACTCAATACTGCCTCCCTCCCCTCGCAGGCCTTACAGAAGAACCACATTGCTCACAAACGCGTGCTGGAACTTCGAAAAACTACAAGGAAGGCCATGGCAGAGGCCAATGAAAAAACAGCCGAACTAAAAGAATCTCAGCAAAAGATGGCTGAGCTACAGGCTGAAGTAGCTCGGCTCACTAGCCTAGTCAATTCAGCCGAAGCCGATAAGAAGAAGGCTGCGACCATGGTGAAAGATAAATACTTGAGCGAGCTGGCCAAGCTCGAGGGAAAAAAGAACGCCGAGATAACCGAGCTAGAGAAGAAGGTTGAGGACGCGGAAGACCGTGGTTACAAGGAGGGAGAGGCCACTTACATCAAGCAATGTGAAGCTGTAAAAGATCTTTTCTTCAAGTGTGGATAGACGGCGGCTGTGGCGCAGCTCGGTCATAGCCCAGAGACCGAGGTCTTCCTCAACCCTCCTCCGTATTTCATACCGAGCTCTATGGCAGAGTATGCTGCCGCCATTCAGCAAAAATTTCTGCAAGATGAGGACGAAGATACTGCTCCAGAAGACAACACCCACCCCGGTCGCCAGTCTATCTCCCCAACTCCAGTGGTCTCCATCCCACCTTTGCCTGTTGTGTCTGATGCGGTGCCTCTAACCGAGCTGAACCAAGAGGTGCTTGCAACAACCGAGCTACCTCTGGGTGGAGACCGGGTTGTTTTGGACGCCGACCTAGACGACCTTTTCTCCTGATTCTGGGGTTTTTTGTCTAGTAAAAGAATTTGTAACCGGGTTAAGGTCTTACCTTTTGTACTTCTGATTTGTGCTTATCAATGAAGTCTTCTTTTGTTCCAACTGTTTGTTCGGTTTCTTTCCATGCTTGTATTTACCTTCCAAATGTAATCTGAATGTAGTGTAACATTCTCTGGCCGAGATACTTTATCCCAGTCTTAACTTTGCAATCTGACTGGCCATACCTGCCAACCTCTTCAGCCTAGATCCTTATCTCGGCTGAGGAACAATAAGTGTTGGTTTTTCAAGCCAACCTCTTCAGCCTAGATCCTTATCTCAGCCGAAGAACAATAAGTGTTGGTTTTTCCAGCCAACCTCTTCAGCCTAGATCCTTATCTCAGCTGAAGAACAATAAGTGTTGGTTTGTCCAGCTAACCTCTTCAGCCTAGATCCTTGTCTCGGCTGAGGAGCAATAAGTGTTGGTTTTTCTAGCCAACCTTTTCAGCCTAGATCCTTATCTCGGCTGAAGAACAATAAGTGTTGGTTTTTTCAGCCAACCTCTTCAGCCTAGATCCTTATCTCGGCTGAAGAACAATAAGTGTTGGTTTTTCCAGCCAACCTCTTCAGCCTAGATCCTAATCTTAGATGAAGAGAGCTCAAAGTTGGTTTTTCCTGCCAACCCTGAGTGAAGTGTTTGGTTGTTCCTGCCAAACGTCTTGCAGCCTAGATCCTTATCCTGGGCTTAGGAAGGGTGTTGGTTATTCCAGCCAACCTCTAAGTTGGTTATTCCTGCTAACCTAGAGTAAAGTGTTTGGTTATTCCAGCCAAACATCCTGCAGCCTGGATCCTTATCCTGGGCTTAGGAGAGGTGTTGGTTTTTTCAGCCAACCTCTAAGTTGGTTATTCCTGCCAACCTAGAGTAAAGTGTTTGGTTTTTCCGGCCAAACATCCTACAGCCTGGATCCTTATCCTGGGCTTAGGAGAAGTGTTTGTCAGTTTTTCCAGCCAACCTCTTCAGCCCAGATCCTAATCCTAGCTGAAGAGAGCGCAAAGTTGGTTATTCCGGCCAACTCTGCTTTTGTTGCCCCTAGCTCACTAAAACAACTTTTACAGAATAAAACAATTATGCTGAAAAGAAAACTACTTGTTTTATTGAGGAAAAGAAAAATTACAAGTATGTCTAAAGAGAAAGCTAAAAATAAAATAGTTTAAGATTGGCAGTGTTCCATGGCCTGGGAATGGCTTTGCTGTCCTCGTCTTCCAAGTGGTTATGCCCTTTTTCTGCTAACCTAACCACTTTGTAAGGTCCTTCCCAATTGGGCCCTAACTTGCCATCTCCAGGTACCAGGGTGTTTCCCATTACTTTGCGCAGTACCCAATCTCCAACTTTGAATTGCCTTAGATGTACTGTCTTGTTGTATTTTCTGGATAACTCCTGTTGGTATGAGGCGATGTAAACCAGTGCTCTTTCTCTTCTTTCTTCTGCAAGATCGAGCTCCAATGTTATGGCTTCTCCATTTAGGTCTGGATCAAAATTTTTGCTTCTAATTGTGGGGAGGCCAACTTCCAGTGGGATTACGGCCTCCATGCCATAGGCCAAGGAAAAAGGTGTTTCTCCAGTCGACCGCCGAGGTGTGGTACGGTAAGCCTATAAAACATGAGGAAGCTCATCCGCCCACTTTCCTTTTGCTTTCTCTAGCCTTTTCTTCAATCCATCTAAGACGACCTTGTTTGATGCTTCCGCTTGGCCATTCGCTTGGGGGTATGCCGGTGTAGAATTGTAGAATTCTATCTTGTATTCTTCGCAAAAGCCTCTAAAAATTTTGCCATCAAACTGAGTGTCGTTGTCAGATATTAGAGCTTTTGGTCTGCTGAACCGAGTGATAATATTCTGCCAGATGAACTTCTTCACATCTTTTTTCTTTATTGATGCTAGTGCTTCTGCCTCCACCCACTTTGTGAAGTAGTCTGTTACTGCAAGAAAGAACTTTCTGTTGCCAAGTGCTGTTGGAAGTGGTCCTACTATGTCCAAGCCCCACATTGCGAAGGGCCATGGGCTAGTTAATGGCAGTAGTTCTCTAGCTGGCTGATGTATTTGGTGTGCGAACTTCTGACATTTCTCGCACTTCTTGACATACTTCTCTGAATCTGCTTGCATGTAAGGCCACCAATATCCTTGTGAAATTGCTCTGTAGGCTAAAGATCTTCCTCCTTGGTGGCTGCCGCATACGCCTTCGTGAATCTCGAACAGGAATGCTTCGACCTTGCTAGGATGGACACATTTCAGGTAAGGTCCTATAAAGGATTTCTTGTATAAGGCCATTGATGGGGAGAGCCAAAATCGCTGTGACTTTGCTCTTATTTTGTTGGCCTCCTTCTTTTCTTCAGGTAAAATGCTGTCTTTTAGGAACAATATGATGGGATCCATCCATGAAGGGCCTAGTTTGGCGCAACATACCTTTTCTACTTCGGGTTCTTCAATGCTTGGTCTTGGTAAGTAGTCAATCAGCAATGGATGAGGGATGGATGTATCTGTCATCGAAGCGAAACCTGCTAGTTCGTTCGCTCTACAGTTTTTCTTCCCTACTGATCTGCTCTATCCGCACTACTTCAAATTTCTTGATCTCTTTTTTGACTAAGTCTTGGTACTTAGCCATCCTGTCGTCCTTTGCCTCGTAGTCGCCTGAAATTTGGTTTACCACCAGCTGTGAGTCACTGTAAACCATTAACTCGGTGGCCTTCATGTAGAGTGCTGATTTTAGGCCTGCCAGAAGTGCTTCATACTCCGCTTCGTTGTTTGATGCTGGGAAGCCAAGGTTGACTGCTTGTTCTACTACCAGGCCATCTGGTGAGATGAAGACTATGCCAAGTCCTGCACCGCGTCTGTTGGATGCTCCATTCACAAAGAGCTTCCACATCTCTCCAACGAATAGCTTCCAGTAGGTAGAGGGATCGGATGATGCCTTGGGGTCCTGAATGTTGCTGGTGTTTTCCTCAAAGTCCATACTTACTGCTTACCCCTCACTATCTGATTGTACCAAGTTTTTATTTGTTGATGAGTCTTTGCTTGGTGCAGCATGGTTTGCTTCTTCCACCCTTTGTTTACTCTGGTCTGTCCTGGGATGTGGCTTGGTATCCTGTACCAGGGGTTGCGCTATTCCGGCGACACCTTCCATCCCTTTTTCGGTTGTATCAGTCAAGTCAACTAGGTAGATGTGATGACTTCCTGGAGTGAACTCTGCCACAAAGTCCGCCAAAGCTTGGGCTTTTATTGCGGTTCTGGGTTGAAACTTGATGTCAAACTGTCCCAACTCTACTACCCACTTCAAGATTCGCCCAGAAAAGTTCGCCCTTTCAAACAAAGCTTTTAATGGAAAAGCTGTGAGGACGATTACGGTGTGGGCGTGAAAGTAGTGCGACAACTTCCTTGAGGCCATCATCAAGGCTAAGGCCAGTTTTTCCAATGGTAAGTACCTGGTTTCTGCGCCCAGCAATGTCTTGCTGACATAAAAGATGGGCAGATGTTGGATTCCTTCCGCTTGGACCAACACTGCGCTAATTGCATGCTGTGAAACTGCCAGGTACAAAAATAGTTCTTCTCCAGGTATTGGGGTCACTAGCAGCGGTGGAGAAGACATGTATTCTTTCAAACTTTCTAGGGCGCGGTTGCATGCTTCATGCCACTCAAACTTGGCCTTTAATGCTTGAAAAAATGGTCGACATCTGTCTGACGACCGACTTATGAACCGGTTGAGCGCGGCTGCCATACCGGTGAGATGCTGTACTTCTTTCACTGAGTTGGGCCTCTCTAGATCCTGAATTGCTTTGATCTGAGAGGGGTCTACCTCTATACCTCGGTTGGTCACCAGGAAGCCTAGGAATTTGCCTGATCCTACGCCGAACGCACACTTAGATGCATTAAGGCGTAGTTTGTGCTTCTTCAGGATCTGAAACATCTCACCTAGGTCCTTGAGATGGTCATTCTCATCCTTGCTTTTGACTACCATGTCATCGATGTAAGCCTCCATTGTTCTGCCTAACAATGGTTCAAACATCTTGGTGACCATCCGCTGGAATGTCGCCCCTGCGTTTTTTAGGCCAAAGGGCATGACCTTGTAGTAATACAGTCCTCTTGGCGTTGTAAAGGATATGATCTCCTGGTCTGGTTCATACATTGCGATCTGATGGTAACCTCTGTACGCATCAAGAAAGCTAAGGCGATCGTGCCCTGCCGTTAGGTCTACCAGTTGGTCTATCCGCGGCAAGGGAAAGCTATCTTTTGAGCACGCTTTGTTGACTGTTTTGTAGTCCACGCAGACGCGCCATTTTCCATTCTTCTTTGGCACCACTACTGTATTGGATATCCACTTGGGATAGTGTACTTCTCTAATAGCTCCTGCCTCTAGAAGGTTTCCCACTTCTTCTGCCACTATCTCGGCGTGGTGGAGTGCTGATCTGCGAGTGCGCTGTATAATTGGTCTGGCAGTTGGGTGGACGTTCAATTGGTGACAGATGAAGTTTGAGTCAATGCCAGGCATGTCATACGGCGTCCAGGCAAACACCTCGACGTTAGAGGTCAAAAATTCCATGACCTCTATTCTCTCAGTGCTGGACGTAGATGAGCCAAGCAAAAAGAACTTATCCGGGTTCTTTTCATCTATTCTTACCTGTACCAAGTCTTCCACTGCCTTCTGTTCAGCGGCTTTGCCAACATCCGTGAACAATTCATTGCTCTCTAGTTCTTCCACCATCTGTACAAACCCCTTGGCAGCTCGGCTGCCATTTACTGTGACGAAGCATTGCTTGGACATAATTTGGTCTCTATAGACCTCTTCAATTACTCCGGCTTCGTTGGGGAACCGCATTACTTGATGGTAGGTTGAAGCTACTGATCGCATGGCATGCAGCCATGTTCTTCCCAAGATTGTGTTGTAAGTGGAAGGGACTTTCAATATCCATAATTCCACTTGTTTCGTCATGCTTCCTGCTCTGATTGGGAGGATTATCTTGCCAACTGGCCACTCTGGCATTGAGTTGAATCCGATCAGGAGAGATACGGCAGGTGCCAAGTCCTTGTCCTCTAGTTTCAATTGTTTGAAGGTTTCGTAATACATTATCTCGCATGAGCTCCCTTGGTCAATCAAAATTTGCTTGATGTCGTAATCCTTGAAGCGGAGAGTGACGACTAGTGCATCATTGTGAGGGCAATATATCCTTGCCAAGTCTTTGTCTGAAAAAGACATGACGTTCGTGGCCTCTATTCTCCCCTTTTTAATGGTAGGTTGTGCACTTAATACCTTCCTCAAGTGCTCAGCCTTCTTGATCATTCCCCTGAGCTCACATACCCGCTCAGGTTCGAATACCCCATGAATTACGTTAATCACACCTTGAGGTGGGGCGTCGATTGGCATTCCGTTTGGGTGATCGTGGTTCTGGGGGGTTGGCTGCGTCCCTCCCTCAATGTACTTGTCCAGATGCCCAGCTGCCACTAATTCCTCCAAGTGTTGCCTCAATGGCATGCAATTTTTAGTGCGGTGCCCCTTTTCCTTATGGAAGGTGCACCTGGATCTTTCGTCATAGTCCTTTTGTGCTTCTCCCAACTTTGTTGGCCATCTGACGAAGGGTTCATCGCGTATCTCACTGAGAATCCGATAAATTGGTTTTTTGAACACGGTGGTAATGGCAGTGCGAACTCTCAACCACCTTTTATCTTGGTCCTCTCCGTTGTCCCGCCTGCCTCGCCCGTTTTTTCTTGGACGTTCTACCGCATTGACTTTTGCCGAAGTCTTGTTATTTGGTATTGCGGTGGTGCCAGACTTTGTTTTAGCACGGGCGCTATCCTCCTCCATCCAAATGTGCTGGTGTACCCTCTCCATTAAGGCTTCCGTTGTGAGGGGGGGGCGTCATGGTAATTGAGTCCCTCAGCCTGTTTCCGACTGGAAGACCTCTTTTATACTGTGCGATGGTGAGATTTGTGGGCCAATCTCCTATCTGGTTGAAGGTCTCCCAATAACGACTGTTGTATGACCTCAACGTTTCCTTGTCGCCCATGTCAATGGAGAGTAGCTGATCGATCTCCACTGGCGTCTTGGTGTTTGTTCTGAACCTGGTCACGAATGCTTCTGCCAATTGTGCCCAGGAGGCGATGCTACCTTCTGGTAGCCTTTCAAACTAGGTTAAACCTAGGTCGCCTAGGCTGGATGGGAATAGGATGCACATTAAAGCTTCGTTCCGTTGGTATACCGCCATAACCTGGCGAAAGTGGCTTAAGTGCATGTAGGGGTCTGTCTTCCCCTCATAAGTGGTGAACTTAGGCTGGTTGAAGCCTGAAGGTAGAGGTGCGTTCTCTATTGCCGGAACGAACGGTGAGGTTTGCAATCTAGCTAATACCTTGTCTACTGGTTCGTAAGCCAGGCGCGGTATTGGCATTCCGACCTCGACGCTTCCATGGGTCCGAGGAGCCAACCGCTGAAGGGCTGAAACTCTGCGAGGGTCGCGTGCCCTGGTATCCTCCTTCCGTCGTGCCTTTTCTTCAAGCATAGTCCGTAAGTCGGACGATCTAGGCAACTCCGTTTGCCTGGATGCAGTCTGGTGTGTGCGTGAGGGCCGATAAGTGCTTCCCTCAGTACATGACCTCTCAGTCCTCGTTCTCTCAGACCTGGAGTAACGAGTCCTGGTAGTCCTTGATTGAGTGTCGCCTGTTCTCAGGCTTCTACTCTCTGCTTGCGATGGTGTGGTATGCCTACCACGATCTTCCGAGTGGCGAGGGGGCGTGTTGCCTTTGTGCCCCTCTCCTGTCGCCACTCCTTTTTCTTTCATCTGGCGTTTCATTGACTCCATGTCCGCCGCCATCTTCTGTATCAATTCGTCCTGCTCCTTTACACGATCCTCCAGAACTTGAGGGTCGATCCTCCGCCTCTGTCTTTCAGGACTTTGAGAGCGAGAGCGACGGGGGCTGTTAGTCTGCCTCCCCCTTGCATCCCTCCGGGGGTTCTGTCGCTGGGGCTCTAAATCTGCCATGGGAGGGATAGAAGGCAAACCTTCGTGCCTCCCACCCCCCTCTGGGGTTTGTCCGTCGATGGCGGACTGCGGCAAATCTTCGTTGTGCGCCATTGCTTTCAACTAGCAAGGAAAACTTGATCAAGAGGTTTTGTTCGTTCTGCAATTCCCACAGACGGCGCCAATTGTATGAGCAAGAAATATTCTTCTCTTATAATCCTGTTGATCAAGTCTGCGCTCCTCCATACGTCGTCGTTTTACTCCCTGAAAACACAAACGTGAGCTAGCCGGCGGGTGTGTGCCGGATACCTCTCCGATACCTAAGTCAGCAAAATAGACAAATAGGCAAAAAGAATTGTGTATTCAAGAATCAAAGTTGTGTTACCTCTCCATAGGTGATGTTATGAGCTTTTATAGGTTCCGCGTGGCACAATCCTAGTAGGACTCTTACTCCTCCATGTAGAGTCCTCTTAGGAATCACATTCCTCAAAGATAATGCTTATCCTTCAACACCCCCCTCACTGCTTAAACCAAGTGAGATGGTTTTACCTTGGTAAAATGACAATACAACCAAGCTAACAATACCACTGCCACACTTATCCTGGTGCCTTTATGTGCAACACGTATCTCGGCTAACGTTTTACTTGTACTTCGGTTTTCATCCGCTTGGACCGAGCTAATCTGTAACAAACCTTGACCGAGCTAAAGAGGCGAGGTCTAGCTTAAAGAGCCCACCATCCGACCGTGGTACCTGGACCGAGCTAAACGCTAACACCATGGTCCTCCTCGCAAAGCCCCTTTACCTCGGCCTACCAATCAGCCCACTACACAGCTCGGCCCAATTTTACTTATAAATTACCCTCTCACTAGTGAAGGAAATGATGTTGAATAGAAATGTCAAAACTTTCCACATTGATACCCCAACTTCGAGAGAGAGAGAGTTACTAGTGAAGGAAATGAAATAGAAATGGAAATGTCAAAACTTTCCACATTGATACCCCAACTTTATATGGAAAAAATGAACCTACTTTTCAAGATAAAAGCCAAGAAACTTTTCCTCTCTCCCTTTCTAAAGTTGTGTAACTAGGGATGGCAATTTCAACCTGGCCCGACGGGGACCCGATCCCCCGACCCCGATTAGAATGGTTTTTCCCTGAAAAATACCCCCGCGGGGACGGGGATGGTATTCAAAATTGAATCCTCGATCAGTTTCGGGCCGGGGACGGGGATAGCTCTCACAACCTCGGACTTGGCCCGGCCCCATCCCCGGCCCGACCCCATTTCCCCGATGTGAAAATACTGTTATGCCCCTATATATATATATATATAAACCAAACCCTAACATACGTTACAACTTTTGAAACAGGGGCATAAGTTACAACTGTCTCTCTCTCAAGCCTTACCATCTCTCTCTTATCTCTTTCTGGGTTTCTCTCTCTCTCTCTAACCCTCTCATTAGCACCACCGATTGATCTCCCTCCCTCCGTTGTAAGCATCATCAAACACTCTTCAACACACACACACACTGTTTAGACGTAAAGAGAGAGAGTGGGCCAGATCTGTCGCCGTCCACCGCCACTGTTCGCGACCGCCGCTGTCCGCGACGCCACCCGCCGTTGTCTTCCCTCTACTCTCTCGCCTCAATCTCCAGACGGAATGTTATGGTCAGATCGGAGATGCCGATGGTGTACCGTGTATGTATATATTTGTCTCTATTTGTCCATATTTTTGAGATCTCAGATCTGTAACCTGTTTGTGTATGTATGTATTATGTCTCTGTTTGTCCTTTTTTTTTTTTTTGGATCTGTGATGTTGAAAATGAAACAATTGATAATGATAGTGGATCTGTTGACGGTGTATGTATGTATATGTCTGTATTTGTGATGTTGTTGTTGTTGATGATGATGTTGTTGATAGTGGATCTGTTGTTGATGATGATGATGATATTGTTGATGATGTTTTTGGGCGGGGGAATTTTCGGGGTCGGGGAAACCCGATCCCCGTTAGGGGGCGGGGATGGGGACGTAGATAGGTTCCCCGTCGGGGTTTGGGGCTGGGGCTGGGCCCGGGGAGGTTTTCACAATCGGGGATCGGGGACGGGGAGTGTGATCCCCAGCCCCGCCCCGACCCATTGCCATTCCTATGTGTAACCATCTCTACATCTCTATCTTTTTTCCTAGGAGACAAACAAACAATGGGTCATAAAGTTTTTTTTTCTTTACAACCACCACAATCCATCTCCAAAAAATCCTCAAAATTTCCTCAGTTGTTTCACAAACTTCTTCGATCCATTTTTGGCCCCAAACAAGTGACAGCAGGATCGCAAAACCCGTTTTCTGCTATTTTCGACGGGTTGGGACCGCTTTCAACCATTCCGGAAGTGCTGGAGAGTTGCAGCGGCGGCAAGATTTCGCCAGAGTTTAAGTCGATGGCGGCGGCAGCGGTGATAAGAAAGTCAGCCTCTGAGCGGTTCACTGCCTCCACTTTTATCGTTATTTCATTTTCTTGAAAGACCTAAAAAAAAAAAACTTTATATTATTGTGTGTTCATATAGTGTGTTTCAAATTATGTCTGTTTTTATAATGTTGTTAATTATTATTTTATGAGTTTTAGTTGATTATAATGGTTTTGAACTTCGGTTTGTGATATGAGAGTTTATTTATTTATTTATTTTTTTTTTTTTTTAGGATTTGTGAATCTTGTTAATTATGTGGGAAAAAAAATTTTACATTAATTTTATACAAATTTTTACCAGAATGATACGGTAGCAACGTTATAATCATTAACAATCATTTTGGTTTTATTTTCAATTACTAGGCCCACAATGCAATTAATAATCATTTTTGGTAAATCAAAAATTATACAATGATTGCGATTTACTGATTTAGCATCACACATACCCAAATAAAAAATAAAAAATGAATCCTCATTTTAATATGAATCTGTAATAAATTGATGAAGTATGTATGGCATTTGTCAACATTTGTAGCTGTATAGTCTTTTATTGTTTTCTTAAATAAGATTTGTAACTTGAGTTAAGTAACTGGGACTTTTTTGTTGGATACCCAAAAAGCAGAAAAGAAAAATCCTCAATCTGAATGAACAAATACAGACATTTATTTCCTTTTGAAACTCGCTGTGATTTTCGATTAGTCAAGAGCGTTTGGTAGTAACATGTTGGCGTGTCTTAAATACATTCATTTTTTTGCCCTTAGCCAACTCCACCTCTCTATGCTTTAGCATCTATCGTAACCATCTTTGTATAGTATATTTATATTAATCATATTCTTCAATTTTTTATTGTTGTCACAGTATCATACTTATGTAATTTTGCAAACTTACAATTATAGAATATGATTATTGCACATACTGGTAAATATGTGGCATAAAATGCATGCATGGTGCGTGCAAGCTTAGAATGCATGCATGATGCACGTGGCATAAAATGAACACGAATTTGTGTCGCGAATAAAAGGGAAAACAAAGAGAGAAAGATATCACCGTAGAATATATTTTTGTTAAATGTAAGGTTTAACTAGGGGAATGCGACCAGAGAGAGAGAGAGAGAGAGAGAGAGAGAGAGTTACTAGTGAAAGAAATGAAGTTGAAATAGAAATGTCAAAACTTTCCACATTGATACCCCAACTTAGAGAGAGAGAGAGAGAGAGAGAGAGAGTTACTAGTGAAGGAAATGAAATTGAAATGGAAATGTTAAAACTTTCCACATTGATGCCCCAACATTATATGGAAAAAATGAACCTATCTTTCAGGATAGAAGCCAAGAATATGAGAAAAATGAACCTACATTTAAGGATAAAAGCCAAGAAACTCTTCCTCTCTCCCTCTCTAAAGTTGTGTAACCATCTCTACATCTGTGTCTTTTTTCCCATGAAACAAACAGACAATGGATCAGAAAGTTCTTTTTTCTCAACAACCACCACAATCTATCTCCACAAAATCCTCAAAATTCTCAGTCGTTTCACAAACTTCTTCAATCCATTTTCAGCCCCAAACAAGCGAAAGCAGGATCGCAAGGCCCATTTTCTGCTATTTTCGACGAGTCGGCCCGCTGTCAACCATTCCAGAAGTGCTGGAAAGTGGCAGCGGTGGCGGGATTTCGCTAGAGTTTAAGTCGATGACGGCGGCAGCGGTGATAAGAAAGTCAGCCTGTGAGCAGTTCACTGCCACCACTTCTATCTGTATTTCATGTGTTTGAAAGACCTAAAAAAAAAAAAAAAAAACTCTATATTATTATGTGTTCATACAGTGTGTTTCCAATTATGTCTATTTTTAGAATGTTGTTAATTATTATTTAATGAGTTTTAGTTGATTATAATGGTTTTGAACTTTGGTTTGTGATATGTGATTTTTTTTTTTTTTTTTTTTTTTTTGTGTGAATCTTGTTAGTTATATGGAAAAAAAAGTTTACATTAATTTTATATAAATTTTTACCATAATGATACGGTAGCAACGTTATAATCATTAACAATCATTTTGGTAAATTATTTATTTTCAATTACTAGGCCCACAATGCAATTAATAATCATTTTTGGTAAATCAAAAATTATACAATGATTGTGATTTACTGATTTAGCATCACACATACCAAAATAAAAAATAAAAAATGAATCCTAATTTTAACATGAACCTGCAATAAATTGATGAAGTATGTATGGCATTTGTCAAGATTTATAGTTGTATAGTCCTTTATTGTTTTGTTGAATAAGATTTGTAGCTTGAGTTAATTAACTCCGACTTGTTTCTTTGATACTCAAAAAGCAGAAAAGAAAAATCCTCAATCTGAGTGAACAAATATAGACATTTATTTCCTTTTGAAACTCGCTGTGATTTTCGATTAGTCAAGACCTTTTTGTAGTAACATTTTGGCGTGTCTTAAATACATTCAATTTTTTGCCTTCAGCCAACTCCACCTCTCTATGCTTTAGCATCAATCATAACCATCTTTGTATAGTATATTTATATTAATCATATTCTTCAATTTTTTATCATTGTCACATTATCATACTTATGTAATTTTGCAAACTTACAATTATAGAATATGATTATTGCACATGCTGGTAAATATGTGGCATAAAATGCATGCGTGGTGCGTGCAAGCTTACAATGCATGCATAATGCACGTGGCATAAAATGGACACTAATTTGTGGCAATAATAAAAGGGAATACAAAGAGAGAAAGATATCATCGTAGAATATATTTTTATTACATGTAAGGTTTAACTAGGGGAATGCGACCTAAGAGAGAGAGAGAGAGTTACTAGTGAAGGAAATGAAATTGAAATGGAAATGTCAAAACTTTCCACAATGATACCCCAACTTTATATGGAAAAAATGAACCTACCTTTCAGGATAAAAGCCAAGAATATGGAAAAACTGAACCTACCTTTCAGGATAAAAGCCAAGAAACTTTTCCTCTCACCCTCTCTAAAGTTGTGTAACCATCTATACATCTCTGTCTTTTTTCACAAGAAACAAACAAGCAATGGATCCGAAATTTCTGTTTTCTCAACAACCACCACAATCCATCTTCAAAAAATCCTCAAAATTTTCTTAGTTGTTTCACAAACTTCTTCGATCCATTTTTGGCCCCAAACAAGCGAAAGTAGGATCGCAAGGCCCATTTTCTGCTGTTTTCGACAGGTCGGGCCCGCTGTCAACCATTCTAGATGTGCTGGAGAGTGGCAGCGGCGGTGAAATTTCCCCAGAGTATAAGTCGATGGCGGCGGCAACAATGATAAGAAAGTCAGCCTCTAAGCGGTTCACTACCACCACTTCTATCGGTATTTCCTGGGCTTGAAAGACCTAAAAAAAATACAAAACTTTATATTATTATATGTTCAAATAGTTTGTTTCCAATTGTGTCTATTTTTAGAATGTTGTTAATTATTATTTAAAGAGTTTTAGTTGATTATAATGGTTTTGAACTTCGGTTTGTGATATGTGATTTTTTTTTTTTTTTTTTTTTTTTTTTTTTTTAAGATTTGTGAATCTTGTTAATTATATGGGGGAAAAAATTTACATTAATTTAATACAAATTTTTACCAGAATGATACGGTATCAACGTTATAATCATTAACAATCATTTTGGTAAATTATTTATTTTCAATTACAAGGCCCACAATGCAATTAATAACCATTTTTGGTAAATCAAAAATTATACAATGATTGTGATTTATTGATTTAGCATCACATATACCCAAATAAAAAATAAAAAATGAATCCTCATTTTAATATGAACCTGCAATAAATTGATGAAGTATGTATGGCATTTGTCAAGATTTGTAGCTGTATAGTCTTTTATTGTTTTGTTAAATAAGATTTGTAGCTTGAGTTAAGTTACTCCGACTTATTTCTTGGATACTCAAAAAGCAGAAAAGAAAAATTCTCAATCTGAATGAACAAATATAGACATTTATTTCCTTTTGAAACTCGCTGTGATTTTCGATTAGTCAAGAGCGTTTTGTAGTAACATTTTGGCGTGTCTTAAATACATTCAATTTTTTGCCTTCAGCCAACTCCACCTCTCTATGCTTTAGCATCAATCGTAACCATCTTTGTATAGTATATTTATATTAATCATATTCTTCAATTTTTTATCGTTGTCACATTATCATACTTATGTAATTTTGCAAACTTACAATTATAGAATATGATTATTGCACATAATGGGAAATATGTGGCATAAAATGCATGCATGGTGCATGCAAGCTTACAATGGCATAAAATGGACACTAATTTGAGGCAAGAATAAAAGGGAATACAAAGAGAGAAAGATATCACCGTAGAATATATTTTTATTACATTTAAGGTTTAACTAGGGGAATGTGACCTAAGAGAGAGAGAGAGAGAGAGAGAGAGAGAGAGAGTTACTAGTGAAGCATATGAAATTGAAATAGAAATGTCAAAACTTTCCATATTGATACCCTAAGTTAGAGAGAGAGGGAGAGAGAGAGAGAGAGAGTTACTAGTGAAGGAAATGAAATTGAAATGGAAATGTCAAAACTTTCCACAATGATACCCCAACTTTATATGGAAAAAATGAACCTACCCTTCAGGATAAAAGCCAAGAAACTTTTCCTCTCTCCCTCTCTAAAGTTGTGTAACCATCTCTACATCTTTGTCTTTTTTCACAAGAAACAAACAAGCAATGGATCCGAAAGTTGTTTTTTCTCAACAACCACCACAATCCATCTCCAAAAAATACTCAAAATTTTCTCAGTCGTTTCACAAACTTCTTTGATCCATTTTCGGCCCCAAACAAGCGAAAGCAATATCGCAAGGCCCATTTTCTACTATTTTCGACGGGTCGGGCCCGCTGTCAGCCATTCCAGAAGTGCTGGAGAGTGGCAGCGGCGGCGGGATTTCGCCAGAGTTTAAGTCGATGGCAGCGGCTACGGTGATAAGAAAGTCAGCCTCTGAGCAGTTCACTGCCACAATTCTATCGGTATTTCGTGTGCTTGAAAGAACTGGAAAAAAAAAAAATTTATATTATTATGTGTTCATATAGTTTGTTTCTAATTATGTCTGTTTTTATAATGTTGTTAATTATTATTTAATGAGTTTTAGTTGATTATAATGGTTTTGAACTTTGGTTTGTGATATGTGATTTTTTTTTTTTTTTTTTGTGTGAATCTTGTTAGTTATATGGAAAAAAAAACTTGCATTAATTTTATACAAATTTTTACCAAAATGATACGGTAGCAACGTTATAATCATTAACAATCATTTTGGTAAATTATTTATTTTCAATTACTTGGCCCACAATGCAATTAATAATCATTTTTGGTAAATCAAAAATTATACAATGATTGCGATTTATTGATTTAGCATCACACATACCAAAATAAAAAATGAATCCTCATTTTAACATGAACCTGCAATAAATTGATGAAGTATGTATGGCATTTGTCAAGATTTGCAGCTGTATAGTCTTTCATTGTTTTGTTGAATAAGATTTGTAGCTTGAGTTAATTAACTCCGACTTGTTTCTTGGATACTCAAAAAGCAGAAAAGAAAAATCCTCAATATGAATGAACAAATATAGACATTTATTTCCTTTTGAAACTCGCTGTGATTTTCGATTAGTCAAGACCGTTTTGTAGTAACATTTTGGCATGTCTTAAATACATTCATTTTTTTCCTTCAACCAACTCCACCTCTCCATGCTTTAGCCTCAATCGTAACCATCTTTGTATAGTATATTTATATTAATCATATTCTTCAATTTTTTATCGTTGTCACAGCATCATACTTATGTAATTTTGCAAGCTCACAATTATAGAATATGATTATTGCACATACTGGTAAATATGTGGCATAAAATGCATGCGTGGTGCGTGCAAGCTTACAATGCACACATGATGCACGTGGCATAAAATGGACACTAATTTGTGGCAAGAATTACCCAACCCAAAAAATTTGTGGCAAGAATAAAAGGGAAAACAAATAGAGAAAGATATCACTGTAGAATATATTTTTGTTAAATGCAAGGTTTAACTAGGGGAATGCAACCTAAGAGAGAGAGAGACAGAGAGAGTTACTAGTGAAGGAAATGAAGTTGAAATAGAAATATCAACTTTCCACATTGATACCCCAACTTAGAGAGAGAGAGAGAGAGAGAGAGAGAGAGAGAGAGAGAGCGAGTTACTAGTGAAGGAAATGAAATTGAAATGGAAATGTCAAAACTTTCCACATTGATACCCCAACTTTATATGGAAAAAATGAACCTACATTTAAGGATAAAAGCCAAGAAACTCTTCTTCTCTCCCTCTCTAAAGTTGTGTAACCATCTCTACATCTCTGTCTTTTTTCCCAAGAAACAAAGAAGCATTGGATTAGAAAGTTCTTTTTTCTCAACAACCACCTCAATCCTTCTCCAAAAAATCCTTAAAATTTTCTCTGTCATTTCACAAACTTCTTCGATCCATTTTTGGCCCCAAACAAGCGAAAGCATGATCGCAAGACCCATTTTCTTCTGTTTTCGACAGGTTGGGCCCACTTTCAACCATTCTAGAAATGCTGGAGAGTGGCAGCGGTGGCGGGATTTCGCCAGAGTTTAAGTCGATGACGGCAGCAACGGTGATAAGAAAGTTAGCCTCTGAGCGGTTCACTGCCACCACTTCTATCGGTATTTCATGCGCTTGAAAGACCTTAAAAAAAAAAAACTTTATATTATTGTTTGTTCATATAGTGTGTTTCCAATTATGTCTGTTTTTAGAATGTTGTTAATTATTATTTAATGAGTTCTAGTTGATTATAATGGTTTTGAACTTTGGTTTGTGATATGTGATTTTTTTTTTTTTTTAAGATTTTTGAATCTTGTTAATTATATGGGAAAAAAAATTTACATTAATTTTATACAAATTTTTACCAGAATGATACGGTAGCAACGTTATAATCATTAACAATCACTTTGGTAAATTATTTATTTTCAATTACTAGGCCCACAATGCAATTAATAATCATTTTTGGTAAATCAAAACTTATACAATGATTACGATTTACTGATTTAGCATCACACATACCAAAATAAAAAATAAAAAATGAATCCTCATTTTAATATGAACCTGCAATAAATTGATGAAGTATGTATGGCATTTGTCAAGATTTGTAGCTATATAGTCTTTTATTGTTTTCTTAAATAAGATTCGTAGCTTGAGTTAAGTAACTTCGACTTGTTTCTTGGATACTCAAAAAATAGAAAAGAAAAATCCTCAATCTGAATGAACAAATATAGACATTTATTTCCTTTTGAAACTCGCTGTGATTTTCGATTAGTCAAGAGCGTTTTGTAGTAACATGTTGGCGTGTCTTAAATACATTCATTTTTTTTCCTTCAGCCAACTCCACCTCTCTATGCTTTAGCATCTATCGTAACCATCTTTGTATAGTATATTTATATTAATCATATTCTTCAATTTTTTATCATTGTCACAATATCATACTTGTGTAATTTTGCAAGCTTACAATTATAGAATATGATTATTGCACATACTGGTAAATATGTGGCAAAAAATGCATGCATGACGCGTGCAAGCTTACAATGCACGCATGATTTACGTGGCATAAATTGGACACTAATTTGTGGCAAGAATAAAAGGGGAAACAAAGAGAGAATGATATCACAGTAGAATATATTTTTGTTAAATGTAAAGTTTAACTAGGGGAATGCGACCTAAGCTATATGTCTTTTTGTAGTCTGTATCAGATTGTAGTAGACTCGACTTTTGAGTGCTTTGTTATTTCACTTGTCTCCTCTTTGTCTTTTTTATGAAGGAAGCAAATTGGTCAAATTTTGGTTTTTAATGAATAGATGACAATATGGCAGTCTAAAAATGCTGCATACTAAAGAGGTTATCAAATTGGCTTACTTGCCTCTGTGTGTGTGTTTTTTTTTCCTGTTTAAATAGTGTGTGTACTGTTGAGAATATAATATAAATAATAAACTTGCCCATTTCTCCAATAGCTTATGCTTTTAGATAAGTTAGGCTAGTAATCTTTGGGGGTAATTGATTTAAATTTGTATGCATGTGTATACACTTTAGCAAAGTTTTGTTATTATTGGTGAATTCATTTCAGCACTATGGTATTCATCTATCTTTTGTACTTGTGTATATTGTCTAATTACCTATGTTTTAGCATCTTTCGTAATATAGTTTTTTTTTTTTTTTTATATTAATCGCATTCCTCAATTTTTGTCATTGTTGCAGTATAATCTTGTGTAATTTTGCAAGCTTACCATTATAAAATATACTCATCACGTACTAGTAAATATGCACGCATGATGCACGCGGCATAAAATGGATACTACTTTGTTTCTCTATTTTTGAAGGGAGAAGTCCTCATTTCTTTCTTTGTTTTTTCCTCTTGTATGTTATATGTTATTGTTTCCTTTAGACTCTATCTACTTCATTTATGAAATCTTCTTCAGTTAGATCTATTTTTGGGTGATTTTTATCTTCCCTATGTTGTTGGCTATCCATAAGTGAAAAATATATCTAAAAAGCATTTTACAAGTGGGAAATCTTGTGCAACATCTGAATTCTGTCACCTGATTCTCATCTAGTGTATATTTTAATCCATCATTAGCTCCAATGGGACGGAAGTTGGGCAACTTATCAGACGAACTCTCTCAAGAAAAGGCAGCTTGTCCATGTTTTTCTAAAGATGATGTTTCACCATCTCCTTTGGAGATTAGGGCATGCAGTGATACACGTCATACAAGTAGTCAAACCAGTAATCCCCTCAGTGTTAGTTCTAGTCATGATTCATCGATTGAAAATGAAGAAAGTAAAGCTATTATGAGGGTTTCTGATGCTTTTGAAGGCATATCAATGCTTTTAAAGGCAGCTGTTAGTCACGCTGCTGCAGAAAATGAGGTAATAATGCTGAATTAATTTCTGGCCAATTAGGATTTGCAGTCATGGTGAGAAAAATGTATGGATGTTGGTTGTATCGTGTGATAACCATTGAATCTTGAAAGATTTCAAACATGTGTCTAGGACCTCTAGGAAATGAAGATGGTAAAACAAATCTTTGACCAATTGGGTCGCAGGTCATTTGGATCAATATCTGTCAAATCTTGGTAAAGTTCAGCATGGATTTTCCCTTGATTAAGCTTGTAGTAAGTCAACCTATTTTGTCCAGTTGCAGTCCAAGCATCAACCAAAAACTCTTGGAACAATTTTCTAGCTCTCAAAATTGTTGAATACTCTGTGGGTCGTTCAAACAAACGATAACTATAAAAATCCATTTGAGTAAGCCGATCAGTTGAAGGTCGATCATGTTAAACATCCCACAGTTTCATCTCAGGTTCCATCCAAGCTCACCATGTGGAAATAATAAAACATAATGTAACGGCAATCTCACCATGGGTGACATTCATTTATTTGCATTAGCCCATTATTTTCTTGTAGATATAAGATCGCATCTCTCATTCCACTAACATTGGTTCCATCACCTGGTATTACAACTGCAATCTTATCTATAGTTCGTAGGTTATACCGTCATCGATCTGTCGTTGAATTGTAGTGGAAATGAGCAAGTAAATTTCATCCTGTCAAGGCTAATTGATTTAAAATTGCATGAGCCTGGCAAAATTTAACAACGAATGCATTAACCTGTAATAAACTACCCTGAATAGTTTTTAGAACATCTCTTCTTAATTGAGGATTTCTACGATTGAGAACTTCTATAGCTGAATCAGGGTCATAAAGTATCCCTGAACAGGCACTTCATAAATGGACTTCAACTAATTTATTATTAAGTAAAACAAAATGATCCAATCGAACGGCATCAAATAGCTGGGGAAAAAAATAGTTTGTCTGGTAACACGGCACTAAGGTAATTCAAATTCTTTAGCATTGTATTACCAAAACCTATTAGTGTAGAGACAAAACTGAAAGGGTTTTGAAGAATTTTTAGTTTAGGGTTAGTTTTGGTAGTATAATGGGTGTAATGAGAATGAAATTTTTTTAGTGGTGTAATGAGATGGAGTGTGTAAAAAGGTGAACTGGTGGTGTAAGTAAAATCACTCAAAAAAAAAAAAAAAAAAATTACCAATACATAAGGGTACAAGTGACACTTACACCCCTACAACCTTCCATTTGTGTCACACCTCAATTTTAATTACTCGGAAACATTACCAAAGCCTTAAAATTAGGTCCAATTTTTATTTTATTATTATTTTTTTTTCAAACATCCATTACCCTTGAGTAATAGAAATACAATGATACATGTTCTCTCTCTCAATGAACATTACAATGATAACAATACATGCCAATCTCCAACTGTGAAGCTACAAATGAATAAAATACAAATACATGATCCATCACGTCTACAATGAAATTACATATAAAAGACACATGGACTTCTTAACTCTTCAATCAAAGAATCCAAACTTTCTTCCTGTAAAAAGATAGAACAACAAGGGGTGAGCACTAATGCCCAGTAGGAATCTCATATTTCTAAATCAATAACTAACACACAGATAGAAATGATCATGCATGCAGGGTGATACTATATAGTAGGGTGACATCTTCAAATTTCAAAATATCATAAGTAAAGCACCATTTTCTCAAAACTATTTAAACACTTTTAAGAAAAACCTCCAGCCATTAAAAATCATCCCCTAACTTTAGAAACAAACATGTTTAAGAAACAACATCATTTAAAAATTATTAACCAATTCCCAAAATATTCCCCATTTCATTTCCATTTTTCTCTTATACCATTTCCAATCACTATAACTCCATAATGTCAAGATCCAATTTCCTTTATGTTCAAAAAGACAATCCTCATACACTCAACTCCAACTCATCCAACAATTACCTCACATTAACGTTTGCATTACCAAATAGAATACAAGCATAACACAAGAATAACAATCTCTTTTTAATTCAATTTCTGTATTATTTACAAAACAAAACTCATAATCTTCCATTATAATCACAAGCAATCCATTGAGTGTATCAACACCAATCCCTAATCCAATTACCATTTCATTTTCCATTCTTTGAATTAATTTCATATCAAACACTGGATCCAATAACAAGTCATCTCCATGAGTCACACACTTTACCGGTCACAAGCAGAAAGGAATGTGGAACCTCAACACACCACACGCTTTACCGGGAGCTACTCCGAAAGGAAGGCGGAACCTGTCTCAAGCGCCACGCTTTGCCGGCTCAAAATATGGCGGGAAATGGACCGCAAGGTAACATCACAATTCATCATTACAATTTGTGGGCAATGCCAACACATCTTCCATTATTTCCGTAACACATTAGTTCAATACACATACACCAGATATTAAAATTTCATTTACATAACAAGTACAAATATGTTCCACGACCTTCTTCATTATCCATTAAATCATTCATTGTTTGATAACAAAATACAACAACACATCCATAGAGGCATGAAGATTCATTTATAAAGTACTCACAATTCTTGGGTTCAAACTATTTCTTTACTTTTCCTTATTATTATCAAGTCTTCAAACTCAATTTTTATAACACATTGATTATCAATTACTACCCAAGGTTATAAATTAAATCTTTAACATTTAATTTCTTTGATACAACTCCTTCATATAACACCGTCATATTTCACAATCTCCCATTTATCAATGTTCACGCTCATCTTAACCCAATATAGACTTAACTTCATAAATTTAAAGTTAATTGAAGTATTCTTCATTTTCCAAAAATAAACTTCATATCTAGAGCTAAGCATAAATTTGGGCTTTTAGTTTTGAGGTATAAAATCATTTTCTAACTACACAATAAAATTCTTAAATCTACACTTCATCATCTTATCACAAATTCCATATCATTAACAAATCTATTTCCCCAAATTTCATTTCATATTAGAGCATGATTTACAATATCCATAATAAAGGTTCATTCGCTAATTTTTAAAATAATTTTCAAACACTTCTAAAATCCAATTAAACTTGTATACCTATAATTCAACCTCTCAATTTCATGATTTCGCTATCAATTTAGGCAAAATCATTAATTGTCATCATGAATCAACTTAGGGTTTTCAAGAAAAATTAAGATTTTTAAGAAAAACTCAAACTTCTCAAACCACTAATTTTTATTCCAATTTTCCCATTGATTATATACCTAAGGTTCATAATCCATAATCTTAACCCAACAATTGAACCCCAACACTTCAAACCCTAAACCCTCAAATTCCATGATATAACACTATATGCTCAAAAATGTAGATTTTGCATTTATATAATCAAAATATCACAAATCTATCTATTAATGCAAGTATTGAAGAAGAACTAGGACCCCTACCTCAAGAATCAAGCAAGGAGCAAGCTTAGATGAGATTCCTTCATAAATCCGAATTCCAATTGGTAGAAAATGTTGAGCTTCATGCCTCTTCACTTTCTTGTAAGGGATCTTGCCTAGATCTTAGAAGAATGGAAGGTATTTGGGATAAAAAACCTAGGGTTTTCGGACCTAGAGTAAGAGGAATAAAGAAGGAAAAGGAAAATGCAAAGAATGAGCTAAAAAATCATATTTAAGCTGCTGAATTCGCGCAGTCCGCTCGAACGGACCTGCTTCCAGAACATATTCCAAAACTTCAAATGGGCATAACTCTCTCATCCGGACTTCGTTCTAGGTCATTCTTGTATCCAAATTGAATCCCCGGAAATAAGCTTTCCAATGGTTCTAGCCTCACATCCAAATTCAAAGTGTGGAAAGAGAAAAGGGAAAAAGAGTGAAGGCTGGTCAAAAACAAAAATTCAAACTTAGGGCTTTTGATCTAATCTTGCCAAAATATCTTGTTAAGGCTTCAATCAAGGTTCCAAACATCACTCAAGGGTCCTCAATTATAATATTTAAAGTTCATTTGCCAACCCATCAATACTAAGAGTCCGACAACCACACAAGTTTTAAGGTGACGAGCACCAATTTACACCACTCCGATACGTATTAGAATCCGAGCCACTACAATTTGCACCCACCCCACCACATATAGGTACATTTGCACTCAATGTGTTTGTAATTTTTTTTTCCATCTCCCACTTGAATGTAATTTTTCCTAACTTTATTAACTACTACAGTACTATTTTTTTATTTTTTTTGGGGATAAATAACTACTACAGTACTATTTTAACACCCAAAAAAAAAACTACTACAGTACTATTTTACTTCCTCTTTTTACATGAGACTAGTTTTCTTCTATTTGAAAATTATTTTAAATTTATAATTAAATACAAGATTTTTTTAAGTTTTTAAATAAAATATTATTAAATAAGAAATTATGAATATATAGTATGTTTAAATAGCTATACAATGAAGCATAAAAGAACTTTCAATTAAAAAAATGTCAAAAAATAGAAGCTTATACAATTTGTTTAAAATACACATTTTTAAGGATAAAAATTAAGAATAAAGAATCACACAAATCTAAATAAATAGTTTAAATTATTCAATACCTTTTAAAATATATATATATATATATTTTTTGTTTTTTTTTTGTTTTGTGGTTTTTGTAAGTTACTTTAAAATTTAGATGTCAAATACAATTAAATTAAGTTTGTAAATATTTTATAATAGAGTAGTGCTACCGACCCCCAGTGAGCCGACCCCCACTGACAATCTCCAGTGAGGTGTCGGCTCCGCATTGGCTGAAAACCAAAAAAAAAAAAAAACAATTTTTTTCCTCCAATCAGAGAGGACCCCAGTACCCCCACTGGGGGTCCAACGCATTTTCCTTTATAATAACACATTAGAGCTTGGTTTGTTATCTGAATGTGCGATATGAATGAACTTGTACAAGTAACAGGGAGTCAACTTATGGTGGGACTTTGGAAGCGATACTTTTGTGCCAGCTGTTTACATATGACAAAGCATCCTACCGTATGTCATCCTACCGTATTTTTATGAGGGAAATATTGTGATGTACCCTTCTTTTAAAAAAAAAAATATGTATTAGGTGTACTTTATAATTTAAAAGAAAAAATGATATAATTTTAATTTTTTAAGTTATAACTAAAAAAAATGTCATAACTAAACATAAAATATGGCATAACTAAAGATTTCATGAGTCATAACTAAAAAAATGTTACAACTAAAGAAAAAAATGGCATAAGTAGGGTGCATATGATACATCATTTTTAAAGGATTGTACATTAGAATTTCCCTTTTTATAATGACTTTTATCTCTTTAATTTGGATACCATTAAGCTAGACATCAAGATACTGATTTGTATTCCATTAAGAGCATTTTCATCAAAATAGTTAAATTTTATTTTTTTATTTTAGCTCATCATCTTTTCAAATATATTCTCCAACAAACTCTCTATTTTTATTTTATTTTTTTCTAATTCCAAATTTAATATTTAAGAGAGAATTAAAATAATGAATGATCACATTTGTTTGGGGTAATGATGTATAAATAAAATATTGGATAAATTATATTGACATCTCTTAAATCAAAGAAAATACAATAAATGTCACAAGTTTGCATAATTATATTAGACTCTTTAAGATTTTAATTTATTTCTCCATGACTTGTTAGTCTTAGGGATAAAAGAGTGATTGCTGCCATATTTTTTTACATTAGAATATATATTTTATTTTATTTATATTTAAGTCTTAACACTACTTACATTCGTTTTGATCCCTTTAAGCTTACTAATTAAGAGTTTGATATAATTATCTCAAAACATATGGTTTGTTGTATCCAAACTTTAGGGAAGTCAATATAATTTATCTTAAAAACAATTATAATGAATTTACATGCAAAATGATGTGACACTTTATGCTCCACTCATTTTAATTTAAAATACCTATTATTCTAACTTCTATTTTCAAAAATAACACATTTATATCATTAAGATTCATTTTTTTTATACAAATTTTGTTTATAAATAATTTTTCTTAATTTATCAAATTGTGTTTGTAATTTCATGTATTACAATTGTATTAGGTTAATGATTTCACCACTCATGTTTATTATTAATATAATAATAATTTATTAAATGATAAATAAAATATAATATATTAAATATTTTATTATCTAAAATCATTTGTTGAGTCCTCTTTCTCTAACTATATGTACCTAGTAGTTTAATGTTCAATTAAAGTAGGTAGTCGAAAATTGAATTTGATGGAAGTGTGTTTCTATGGTTTTGTACTATAAAATAGTCAAAGAAAGATTCTAATTAGCTAGATAATGGCTTTAATTGTTTGGAGTTTGTTTGGTTTTAATTACAATTCACGAAACTTATATATGCTTTACACATTTCTTTTGATAACTAAATCTTGTGTGTTTGTATGTTATTGGTAATAAGGTTGTTTGGAATGGAGCATAAAAGAGAGGGGGGCAACAATGAAATATCTTGAAATTAACAAGGCATTAATGAATGTATGTAATACAGAAGGGGCAAAAAAAAAAATTTTTAATTAAGAGTGCTATTATTAGTATCTCAATTAATATTTCAGACTCCCTATTTTTTATTTATTTATTATAATAATAACCTCAAATGAAATTACTATAACGGACACAAATTATTTTGGGATACTGTCACGACCCATACCCGCCCCCTATAGGTTTAGCGTCGTAACTGGCCAGTAATCCGTGATTACCGAAGGCCTGCTTCACAATACTGGCAATAATACAATATAACGGGGCTAGCGGAAGCCAAATAATAACCACATACATTGTCCAATGAGCTGTGAGGACCTGAATGGAGATAAACTTTCATGTACATAACCATAACCATGACCATAACCATTTATGCCCATAAGCATATAAATACAAGACAAAACATAAGTTAGGGAATCAACCCCATCATCTAGAACAGTATTGACATTAGTCTTAAAACATTCTTTTCACTTAACAAACTCAAAAGGGTGAAGTCAAGCCACCCAAAAACGCCTTGACACATGTTAGTTCGAAACCTCGCAATGAGGGACAATAGCTAGCTTGACAAAACAAGGGTTCGGGTCGACGCCTCTAGCTTTGATCCGGTGCCTGGCCACCTACATATATATATAATAAACTGTGAGCTAAAGCCCAGTGAATAACATAATGCGTAAAGGGGTTATGAATGAATGTCCTTGCAGTAATGAAATCAATTCATTTAACAGTCTTTCAATCTTTCAGTATTTCAATCAATCAGTCATATGTGGTACATCCATTAGCCTATAAACAGTAGGTCCAAAAGGACCGGGCCTTATCAGACCCATCAATAGTGATGGCCATCAATCAGTAAACAATATGGTTCCACAAGGAAACCGACAGAGATTTCTGTAACAGTATGTGGATTCAAGAGGTGGCTCCCACTGTAGCACTTAGTTCCGTAGATTCTAGAGGTGGCTCCCAGTGTAGCACTTTGCTCCGCATCAGTAAACAGTCAGTAACAGTAATGCTAAGGATGCCACAATACAGTTCGCAATACAGGACATACATTCATTCAATAAACAATATCAGTTCAATAAACAGTTCAGTTCAGTAATCAAAATATAACCATTTTGAACATATCTTTACACAATCTGTTACTCACAGTGGGCTCCTCGGTACACGTACTAATGGTTCGGCGTCTGACCTAAACAAGTAAAGTCAAGCACAACACAATCACAATCACACTTTACAGTTCTATTCAATTCAATCGTTCGATCTCTATTCGTTTTCTCTCATTTGATTCTAATTTGTTTGTTCGGTTATTCTCATTTATTTTTCTTCCATCCCTTTTAAATATGGAGGACTAGTATTAGGAATAAATTAGATTATTAACCTCTAATTAAAATACGTTTAGCTATGTATTAACCAAACTAATTAAAGATAAATAATCTACTCATATACCAACCCTTATTAACTTCACTAATTACATAATCAAACTTAAATTAGGTTCATACACATTAAATTACAATTATTCAGTCATGTTTAAATTACCGAATCAGAAATTCATAATTATGAACATTTTGCAATTTCAACTATATTTTCAAGCAAATCAAGGCCCAAATAATTAATATTCACATTTATTTCCATAATCTTATAGGCCTAACTCAATTTCAATTGAGTTTAATTAATTCTCAATTAAGGCTTGAATTATCATGCCACTTCATACAATTTCCATCTTTGAGCTTCAATATCCAAATCTCATAAAAATTGATTTCAAGTTCCTTCTACTTTCCCTTCAAGCATGAAATTAAAGTCATAAATTCCTTAGAAAATTATTCATATGTATGAAATTGACATCAAAATTACTAATTTTATATTCTTACAAATTTTCCAACTAATTTCCATAACCATAAGTCTACTTAATTTCTTACTTAATCCATGAGACTAATTTCATAGCTTTATTAATTCATGATGCATGTAACTTATTTTATATTTGACACCCAAATTTCATCCTAATCCCATGAATCAAATCTCAAATCTCCAAGTATTATAGGATGGTTCTACAAAATCAAGCCAAAGATAATAAATCTCTAATTTATTTTCCATAACCACTCACATGCATGAAACCCATTTCAAATTAACTTCTAGATTTCCATGAATTGAATGTTTTGCAAAACTTTTCCTCATTCTCTTCAAATCATGGGTTGATTATCTCAAATTCTTCAAAATCTAAGATGAGAGTACTAAAACTTATTAATTTGCTCATGCATGCAACAATAAAACTTAATCCCATGCATGACTACAAAATCACACTCAAATTATTAATTTCTAAATTTAATTTATAATATCTACAATCCTCAATCCTCGAGACTTAATCAACTCCAATTAGGACCTAATTAATCGAAACTCAATTTTACTAAACTGAAACGAATATTTAATTAAACTCCAAAATGGGTCCGTAATTAATATTAGATCGATTCGCCTTTTTAACTTCACTTACTTAAACCATTTGGACCCTTAATTTTTAATTCCAAAATAAACCTTCAATAAAATCATAGATGAGTCAGATTCCACAATTCTCATAAATCCCAATTAAATTATAATACTCAGCAATTAAAATCAAATCTCTTTGATTAATTAAATGCTAATTATTATACGTGTTGGGGTCATTACAGATACTCCATCGCACGATTAAACTCGCCCACCCACTAAATCATAACATATGATTTATGAGAGCACCCATACCACCCACACACTTCAAAACCCTCAAAACCTTCAAACCCTTCAAAATCCTCCGGCGGCAATAGCAACAACTATTTGATAGTACACACTTCTTTGACAATGGCGATGAGTGAATTTTTTTTCAACAATCTCAATACCATAAGACAAATAGGGCATCACAATGTAAGCTCAGAGGAGGTTTACAACTCGGAGGAGGTTGACCTTGTAATAATAAGTTTTTTCAAAAAAAAATGGTAAAAATGGTTTGAATTTTTTCCTCTACTGAACTTCCAAACTGTAGATACCCCATTTTTGACCGACCTTAAGACTCAGACGTCACCGATTGAGCGCTCGGTGATGTTGCATATTGTGCTCGTTCAGAAGCCTCAGAGTCGCGGCCGTGCGCCCTGCCTCCGGACTTCCGAACTCTCTTCTGTGCCTTGTCTCGGTTTGCGAACTAGACTCGGTTTTCTCTATTTTCTTTCCTGAGGGGAGGGAGTGGTCCCGTAGACTATCTCTCAGTGGCCGTGAGCTACTTTTCGTGGCCGTAGGCCATTTTGCCCATTTCGGAGCCCGGTTCCCGATTTTTGGGACCGTCAGGCCGTGTGCCTCGGTTCGGGACCGCCCAACCATCTCCGATTTCTTCGGTTTTTGGCAGAGACCTCTGTTTTAGTGTTCCGAGGGACACTGGGGTCTCAGAAACCCACTTCGCAGCCGAACACCACTTCCGGTGCCCGGCAGCCCATTTTCGGGACCCCGAACTGCGTGATTTGGGCCCCGAGCATTCATTTTGCATCAGCCTTCTCCGGTTTTTGGCGGAGACCTCTGTTTTAATGTTCCGAGGAACACTGGGGCCCCTGATGCCCACTTCGTGGCCGTATGCCACTTCCGGTACCTGTAGCCAGTTTTCGGGATCCCGAATTGCTCGGTTTTGGCTCCGAGCGCTCATTTCTCATTAGTTTTTGTTCAAACTTGGCAGGTACCTCTGTTTCAACATCAGGAAGATCACTGGGGGGTGAGAAGCCAGCAATTATCCCAGATAGCCAGTTTCGCTCCTCCGGAGCCCGTTTTTTTCACTTCCGGGCCGATGTTGAATACCCTGGGGGTATTTTCTTCCAACCAAAGCTACATATCTGTGATCAGGGGACATTGGAGGACACAAAAAACTACTGGTCGGCCAGAAACTGTGGGTTTCATTTTTGGGCCTCTCCTTCAAGTCTAATGTTGTGGCTCCTGCTTCAGTGTTGCCAGATTCCAACCTTGGATCCTTGTTCTACACATCTTGGAGGACACAAAAAGTTGGTGGTCGGCCAGAAATTATGCAGTTCATTTTTGAGCCTCTTCTTCAAGCTCTATGTTGTGACTCCTGCTTCAGAGTTGCCAGATTTCAACCATGGGGCCTTATTCTACACACTTGGGAGGACACCTTGGCATGGTGGTCGGCCAGAAAATCCTCACTTCATTTTTTGGTGGTGGCCGGCCGGCCATGGTGAGTGGCTGGCCGACCAGGTGGGGTGGCCGGCCGGCCACCTTGCAGAAAAATACCTGGCCGGCCAGATTCTTGCTTTCCAGCTCAGGACAGCTGTCCGGATATTTTGTTCAAAATATCACCCTATCCGGGGGATATTTCAGGAGGGAGGGATTGTCTCCATTTCCCTCCCACTCTACACCTTGTTTTGCCTATTAAAGGGGCTGGGGAGCTCCTTTGCCTAGGTTACAAAATTTGTCTTCAAGAACACTTAAGCAAAAACCCTAATCTCCATAGCCAAAACCTCCAAAAAAGCTTCAAGTCTTGCTTGATTTCTTCACCAACACCTAGCCTCACCATTCCAACTTCGATTCCAGCAGCTAGGAAGTGAATTTCAGAGGTTTAGAAGCTACAAATCAAAGCCAAGAAGCAAAGAAAGACAAGTCTTCAAGGGTAAGTATTCAAAACCAACTTTTAGGGCTTTTTCTTGATCTTTTTTTATACTCTAATTGGTTGAGAATTGGGGCTCCGACCCCTACTGCTTTTGTGCTCTTTTGAGCCCCTCTACAACATTGTAGAAGGGCTCAACTTCATTTGGTATTTCTATATACTAGTTCCTTCAATATTCACCAAGTTTGTCACATTTTTGCATGCTAAAATTGACCTATTTGTGTTGGTTTTTAGGGGTCCGACCCCTAATTCTTTCTTGCTTATTTTGAGCCCCTCTACAACATTGTAGAGGAGCTCAACTTCATTTGGCCATTGTATATACCACCTCCTTCAAATTTCATCAAGTGTGCCCCATTTTGTATGCAATTTTTGACCTATTTCTATTTGATTTTGGGACTTCGACCCCTACTGACTTTGGTCTTATTTTGACCCCCTTTACACATTTCATGAAGAAAGTTTGGTCATTTGATGTATAGATAGCATGTCTCTTGTTATAACCTCTTTTGAGCTCCATTTTGCATGGAATTGTTAGCATGATTTTATTCTGATTTTGGGGTTGCCATAAACTGAATATATGCTTATTTTTGGGCCCTCTTCAGTGTTGTAGAAGAAAGTTTTTCCATTTGAATTTTCTATACACTACTTGCTTTGTAAATCTTTTTTTTTACCGTATTCTTGCGAGCTATTGTTGATCTATCTATGCTTGCATTTTGGCCAAGTTTGTTACTGAAATAAGCCATTTTTGGGACTGCCTTGCTACTGTTCTTGCTTCCATGATCATATTTTGCATGTATAGCATGGCTATAGGCCATTTCGGGGCTTAATTTTACATTTTCGGGATGATTTCATGCATTGATTGCCATTTCGTATCATTTCGGGGCTGTTTTCCCCTTCATTTAGCTGCTGGAATTTGATTTTCATGCTTGCATATCATTTCCCATGTCATTTCATGCCTTAATGCTTTGCCTCGGTTTGCGTGCCCGTGGGCACACACTTCGAGGCACTCCGTTTTCATTCATCGGCATCCCGTATGAGTGTGGTTGAGGCCCTCTCATGTTGGTGTAAGCCCAATTTTCATTTTGTATGTCATATGCACTCCGTGTGCATCGCCTCGGTTTGCGTGCCCGTGCGCACGCATTTCGAGGCAGTCCGGTTTTATCCGACGGCAGCCTATGTGAGTGTGGTTGAGGCCCTCTCATGTTGGCGTAAGCCCAATTTGCATTTTCATGCTTGTATGCCATTGCCTCGGTTTGCGTGCCCGTGTGCACGCACTTCGAGGCACCTCTGTTTTTATCCGACGGCCTCCTATGTGAGTGAGCTGAGGCTCTCCCATGTAGGCGTAAGCCCATCACTGCATTCCGTATGCCATTTTATGCATTCCTCGGTTTGCGTGTCTGCGGGCACGCATCTCGAGGCAACTTGGTTTTTACCCGACGGCGGCTTATGTGAGTGCGGCTAAGGTCCTCTCATGTTGGCGTAAGTCCAATTTGCATTCCGTATGCCATTTCATTTCATTTCATCATCGTCTCGGTTTGCGTGCCTGTGTGCACGCATTTCGAGACACTTCGGTTTTATCCGATTTGCATTTCATCATCGCCTCGGTATGCGTGCCCGTGTGCACGTATTTTGAGGCACTTCGATTTTATCCGATTTGCACTTCATATCATCGCCTCGGTTTGCGTGCCCGTGTGCACGCATTTCGAGGCACTCTGTTTTATCCGCTTGGCATTGCGTATGCCTCCGCCTCAGTTTGCGTGCCCGTGTGCACGCATTTCGAGGCACTCTATTTTATCCGCTTGGCATTGCGTATGCCTTTGCCTCGGTTTGCGTGCCCGTGTGCACGCATTTCGAGACTTTCTATTTTATCCGATTGGCATTGCGTATGCCTCCGCCTCGGTTTGCGTGCCCGTGTGCACGCATTTCGAGACATTCTGTTTTATCCGGTTTGCATCGCGTATGCCTCTGCCTCGGTTTGCGTGCCCGCGTGCACGTATTTCGAGGCACTCTGTTTTATCCGATTTGCATTTCATCATTGCCTCGGTTTGCGTGCCAGTGGGCACGCATTTCGAGGCACTTCATTCTTATCATTCCGGCATCCCGTGTGAGTGTGGCTGGGGCCCTCTCATATTGGTGTAAGCCCATCATTGCATTTCGTGCCTTTCATGTCATCTCATGCGTGTATGCCATTTTTCTCGGTTTGCGTGCCCGTGGGCACGCATTTCGAGACATCTCATTTTCATCAGCATTGTGCATGCTAGGATTGTATGTTAGTTGCATTTCATGCATATCATGCATATCGCACGGGAAACGAGGTACGTTTCGCACTCCGAGTGGCGGAACGGGTCTCAATTCCCAAGTCACCAACACTCCGGATCACCCATGATGGAGCTAGGTTTTGTTGTAACATTCATATGCATTCATCCTATATTGAGTTGTGCAATTCGGTTCCTCGGCCATCATGCATTGAGATGCGTGATTGGTGGCACGAGGACCGAGGCATGCATATATTTGTGAAATACACTGCTGTGCCCTTTTCCTGCTCTCTGTTGCAGCAAAATCCAGAGTTAGCAACTTTTCAGAATCCGGCGCGCATTTCGAGAAATACTGCAAACAGAGGCTAATTGGGGCATCCCAGTGGATTTCCGCCCGAAGCAGCCCAGCATACATAATCCATCAGAAGCGAGGCAGTCCCTGGCTTGCATGCCAGTTTTACTTTTTTTGTAATTAATTTGTCAATTAATTAGAAATTTGTATATTTATTTCGGACTGTACTATTCTTTCATTCGGGTCTGTATTATTATTTATTCGGACCCTCTGCGCGAGGGCAATATTGTAATAAGGGTGTGTGAGTGTGATGTATGTCTCCCAACCCCCATTTCTTTCTCCCTTTTATTTATCTGCTTACGATGGTTAGATGTAAGGCATATTTCAATTAGCATACAGTATGACAGCATGTTTGCATCATTCATCTGTTTTGCACGCACCGGGCTCGGCGCATCATACAAACTGCATTTGTATTTCAATTCCAAATTGAATACGTGATAGTTGTAGCATTTCATATGCCATGTTTGGAATAGCCGAGCCTGCTATAGTTTGCATCTTTGCATGTGTTGCATTAGGCATTCTGCATACTTAGGATCATGCATGATTTCTAATATAGTTTCTGTTTTGGCTTGGAGTACTAGGTGAGTTTTATGCTTTAGCATCCTTGCATGTGTGTAAGTGTTGCCATGATAGCATGCTTGCCATGAGGCTATGTGCTTATGTGATATAACTGCCTTGAATGCCTGTGGGTGGAGGTTGAGTTATCTGAATTGGAATAATTCATCAAATGCTTGTTTTAAGCCCACTAGATAGTGGCAAAATCATGTTTTCTAAGCCCACCTGAGGGTGGCAAATCCGCATTTTAGCCTACCTGAGGGTAGCACCATCAAACCACTTTCAAACAGACAAACATGAAATGTTTTGTTCCAATTTAGACGACTCAGTCTATACTTGTTTGCTGTGCGCATCACATAGTAACCTAGGCTAATAATCGGAATAAGAACTCACAATGTTTTCAAAAACAGATATCATGGTTAGTAGAGGCCGGTCTTTGACCGGGCGAGCGGGGGTGCTCACGATGTGACCTTCCCCAATCGTACCCAAGTTCCCGAGCCAACTTTGGTGATGACGGACACGTGGCCTTTTGGCACCGAGTCAGGGTTTCCTAAATTTCCCATTTTAAAATATTTAGGTGGCGACTCTGTTATCTGGCAAAGCAGTCCATGTTTGGCACTTCTTTCAAAAAAATCTGTTTTTCTCAAAATGATTTGCTGGATTTGGACTCTTTGGTTCAAGATTTGGAACCTCAACAAAAATCGAGTACGAACCGTAGCGAGGTCCCCCGCGGGCTTGTTACAGTTTCTGGCGACTCTGCTGGGGATTTAGAGAACTTGACTCGAACTCATGATATCTTGTTTTGACTACACTTGTGTGTTTCTTTGCATTGCATTTGCATTGGTGCGCCTAGGACACCGTGTTTGCCATCTGCTATTCCTGAGCGGTTTGCCGGAGGCTTGTCTTGTCAAGGCACGTCCATAAGGCTGACCGGTTACGGGCTCTGCCAGTATGGGAACACAAACCCCGGTTTTACCGGGGCACCCTTTTTGACCATTCGACCTAGTGCATATTCGGATCCATAGTGACCATTCCAAACTAGGACAGGTTGCTTACCCGTTTATAGGTTGTTTGAAGCCGCTGCGTGCGTAGTGAACCCCTAGTTCCTGACGAAATAGGACAAGGAAACCCTACCCCAACATAGGGGTGTTTTGGGCTCTCACTTATCTGTTATGTGCTTGTTGGAGTGCGTCTCTACAGGGAATGCATGTATCAGTATGAGTTTGGGCATCAGGCCTGCGGGCATTATTCAGTATTTGGGAATCAGTTGTCCGCGGATATCAGATTCAGGTTATCAGAACAGTGGTACAGGAACAATGATCAGTGGTCGAGGACAGTATATTTCCAGCTTATCCAAACTGTGTGTTGTATGCTCGACTGTGTGTTGTGTGTATTTAAATTTAAGCTGTTATGCTGCCCGTTTTTCTGGTCATTTATTTCCTTTTTTGCTTTATTATCTTTTTGCTAGGACAGGTTTGTAGCACGATTGCTTCTGAGCCAGTCGATACTCCCCAAGCAATCTGGACACGAGGTCGCCGACTTAACCGATCCGAGGATCTAGTTGACGGACATCCAGTGTTCCACTCTCTACCCCCTGTTATCAGAAGGAGGCCGAGAAGGCACAGTATATCAGAGCACGGATCACCAGAACAGCAGTCTACTATAGTGTCAGATAGTCGGGTTGATATTCCTCTTTCTGCTATAGAGATACACCTGCCAGTTATTCAGATGGAACAACAGAACACAGCAATGGAGGCGATGATGCGCCAGATGGGTGAAAGCATGAAACAAATGCACAACGATGCTATCCGCCAGGCAGAATTTTCCAAACAGCAGGCCCTTGTCATGGCCCAACAGTCTGAGTTGATTACCAGATTACAACAGCAGAACGCAGCGTCTGCTTCACAACAGGTCCCTCCTCCACCCGGGGCCCCCTTACCCGAACAGACCCCTGTTGGTCAGAATCCCCAAAATACCCAGAATCCCCAGAATACCCAAAATACCCTCCCAAACCTACAGAATACCCTGCCAAATCTTCTGAACACTCAAAAGGACACGAGTCTTCCAACGGGGCTGGCTCCGCCCCCGCTTCTACCACAACTGTCCAAGAATTTGACACCTAACCACCCGGACTCTCCATTTGAGTTCGAGGTAGACCAGACAGCTCTGAAATTGAGCAAGTTGGAAAAGCTCTTCAAAAAATCACAGGGGGTGAAGGCCATCCCAGACATTGAAGACGGCTATACTGATGTAGCCGTGACATTGCCGGACAGATTTAAGATGCCCCAGATCGATCGCTTTGATGGATCCGGGGACCCCATGGTTCACCTCCGGCTATTTTCAGACATCCTAAGACCAATGGGCCTAACCCGACCGCAAAAGCTTTCCCTGTTCGGTCGAACTTTATCGGGTGTGGCATCCACTTGGTATGCGAAACTGGAAGATGATGTGAAAACAAACTGGGATGAGATGGCTGAGGCCTTCCTTGCACAATATTCGTACAACACGTAAATCGAGGTCACAACTCGTGATCTCGAGACGACAAGGCAGGAACAGAAAGAGAGTTTCTCTGATTTTGTAACTCGGTGGAGAGCCAAGGCATCGATGATGACCTTGAGGCCAACAGATAAAGATCAGATTCGGATGATTGTGCGCAATCTCCAACCGAAGTTAATGCAGAAAATGATTGTCGTTCCTTTCCGCACCTTCGCAGACTTACACGATATGGGGGTGCAAATTGAGGACGCGATGAAGCAAGGGTTGATTGACCAAGATCGGGATCAACCCCGAAGAACATTCAACCGTGGTAACAATGCGGGCCCGAGTGGCTCTACCAATGCAAGAACTTCAGAGGTCGGAATGGTCACCACCAATCCCCCTCCCCAACCAAGGTCCGCAGCGGCCACACCTTTTTCCGATGCCTCTGGGAGCAGTGACCAAACTTCAAGGTACCAACCCAGGGGTCAACGAACCTTCTCTCCATTACATATGCCTTTATCCAAAGTCCTCGGGGTTCTAGTCAGAAAAGGGCATCTGAAACCCTTGGAACCGAGGCCCCCACCAAATCCACTCCCTCCTTCCCATAACCCAGCCAAATATTGCAAATACCACCAACAGCATGGTCATGACACCGACCAATGCTACAGGTTGCGTCATGAGATTCAAGATCTCATTGATAAGAACATCATTCTACCTCCTCAAGGACCCAATGTCGCAAACAATCCACTCCCCAAACACAACCAAGATCCACCTAAGAGAGTCAACCTTATCCACACTGGGGGCGTATCTTACGATCCCAGTATCTATATAACTCCCTCCCACCTACCCAAGCCGGAGGTGATCCTCCCTGATAGCACGGACTTGTGCATGGTGGACACCTCCACAACCCAACCAGAGCCAAAGGTGGTGATCACCGAGAATGGAACGGGCCAGGCTTCTGAGGAGAGCAAAACTGAGTCTGGGGTGGAGCAAACTGAGAATTTAGCTGGCAGAGCTTGTGATCCGAGTGGATATATCTTGTCAGTGAGCCAACCAAAGCTGAGTGCAGGGCTGTTGCCAGAGGTTGAATTGTGTATGATCCGGGGGGATAAACTTGAATCAGCGGGGGATGATCTGACTACGGTGGAAGAGGACTTCGCCAACCTTCAATTCTTCAATAATCAGGAATCAGGGGATGCATCGATTAACTGGTATGATTACGAGGAGTCAGCTGAAGTCGTCGGGTGGTTGGATGATCAGCCTGATATTGTACCATTTGTGGCCGGAAGGGCCGAGGATCAGATTGCATTGCCGGAGAGCGCCGGTACGAAGAATTCCGCTCTGGACCAAGATATTTTGAAAACCGAACAGCTGACACTAGAGGAACAAGAAAAGAGATGGGTTTCTGAGAGAGCCCGAAAAGCAAAGAATCATGAGGAAGTTGAGAGTGCTGTGGGCACGAAAACTGAACATGCTGTGAGCGTGTCGAATGAAAATGCTGAGAGCACAAACAAGCCGGAACCAGACAGGTGCCTGCTAGATGCCAATGGAATGTGGTGGGAGGATGACGACTTGTATCTTGCCCACACAGACGAAGACTGGGCGGGTGGCCAACCGGACAGTACCTGGTACCTCGAAGAGGTGGACCATATGACGAGAAGTGGGCGGTATTTCAAGCCCCCACACCTTGATCAACCCGAGGCATCAGGGAAAGATAAGGAGGCAGAAAAACAGAGAGAGAAGCAAGTTGAAGAAGAGGCTGTACTGAAGCAGCTAAAGAAAATACAAGCAGACATCTCGATCTGGGAACTGCTTATGGCTTCAAGGGTGCACAGGCAGGCTGTCCTATCTGCCATGGACAAAGCCAAACTCTCCATCGAAACTACGCCAGAACAGTTAGTTGGGCTGGTCTTCCCGGGAGGAGGTTCCCCGGCATTGACATTTTCAGACAAGGAATTGCCGCCTGAGGGCGTGGATCATAACAGACCTCTCTACATCTCTGTAGAATGCAGGGACAAATGGATTCCGGTGGTACTTGTTGATACCGGGTCCGCTATCAATGTCTGTCCAGCCAGAACGGCGTATGCAATTGGGTTAAAGCCTGCGGACTTCACACCGACTACTCAAGTAATCAGAGCCTACGACAATACAAGCAGGGATGTCCTGGGGACAGTAAAAATCCAAACCAAGATTGGGCCGGGACAACACGAAGTAGATTTTCATGTCTTGGAGGTCCCTGCATGTTTCAACATGCTTTTGGGGCGACCCTGGTTGCATCAGGTGAAGGCCGTCTCATCTACTCTACATCAAATGGTGAAGTACCCCTACGGAAAGGGAGTAGCCATTGTTTTTGGGAACTCATCAATCCATCCCCTTCCGGAGGTATCTACGCCAGTCCTTGAGATTGAACACGGCATGGAGGACATGTTCATATCGGGATTTACTTTGGCTGAGGCCCGGGTAGTACAGAATATCATGGCTGTGAATGAGGGTTTGTATGTCAGCGCACAAGCCGTCTACCTCATGAATAAGCTACAGCATATCCCAGGGATGGGATTGGGAAGAAGCGGCAGGAAGGGAGTCGCAGCGTTGGCCGAAGTGCCACATAATCCACATACCTTTGGATTGGGTTATCTGCCCACCAAAGAAGATTGGGCGAGGAAAGCAAAGGAAATGGCCGGCAGGGCCAGAGCGAAGCAGGCTGGGAAGCCTTTTGATCTAATGCATAGACCCATCTGGGGTACCCTGAACGGACGCTTCGTCCGGGAGGGGGAAGATTTTCCATTTTATGGCTTCCCAGAGCCATGGTTCAACGCGGAGAGGAAGCGCGTGCCAGGCTTCGAAATCTTTTTCGACCTACAACTATCCGGGGATGACGTCGCCACAGAGCGGACAGACCCAACAACTGAGGCTGAGCAGAATAAGGCAGAGGATTCCGAGGGCACTGAATTAGAAATGGGGGTAGCACTGGCATGTCTCCTCTCTGATCCTCCGATCGACCAAGATTGCTTGGGGAATAACGTCGCGGTATCCATGATTGGAGATGAAACGGCTGCGAGCCAACCAGCAGCTATCTTGGATGCATCGATCGCACCCTCTCTCATTTGGCAGTACGAGGAGGGATTCTTATCCAGCAGTTCCGGGTCAGGTAGTGAGCCGGAATCTGATTCCACCGAGTCTTCTGAGTCGGAATCAGATTCCAGCTCGACTGAGTCTGAGTCTGGTACTCCTGGGGGTGTCAACCCGGATGCCAAAGTCCTGTCCAGGTCGTCTTTTTCCTTTTCTTTTGAGTCTGTTGTAACAGAAGAATTGGACGATTTGGATGAACTTAATGAGAATGAGGTGAATGTGGTTTCCGAGTACTTTTCTGTGCCCCTAATTTATTGCTTAAATCAGGACTTTCAAAATTTTGATCAAAACGACGAGGACGAAGTTCCTCCGGTTTTACAACGACTAATTGAGCAAGAGCAAGAGAGGTTTGTTAAACCCCTAATGGATGAAATCATTTTTGTGAATATTGGTACTGAGGAGGACCCGCGGCTGGTCCAGATCGGGTCCACGCTGTCTTCAGAGGAACGCGAGCGCTTAGTCGCTTTATTAAAAGATTTCAAAGATGTTTTCGCATGGTCCTACGAAGACATGCTTGGGATCGATCCTGAGATTGTACAGCATCGGATCCCCCTTGACCCCGAGGCCCGACCTGTCAAGCAAAAGCTCAGAAGGATCCGCCCGGATTAGGCTCTTAAGATCAAAGAAGAGGTCACCAAGCAAATTGACGCAGGCTTCCTGCTGGTATCTGAATATCCGACTTGGTTGGCCAACATAGTTCCGGTGCCAAAGAAAGATGGCAGGATCCGGGTGTGCGTAGATTTTAGGGATTTGAACAGGGCCAGTCCGAAGGACGACTTTCCCCTACCACACATCGACGAGTTAGTGGACTTTACAGTAGGGCATGCACTGCTCTCGTTCATGGATGGCTTCTCGGGCTATAACCAGATAGTGATGGCGCCAGAGGACAGAGAAAAGACTGCATTCACCACCCCGTGGGGGACATACTGTTATCGGGTCATGCCGTTTGGGTTGAAGAATGCTGGGGCTACTTATCAACGGGCCGCGACCACAATACTACATGATATGATCCACAAAGAGGTTGAGGTGTACGTGGACGACATGATTGTCAAGTCCAAGGAAAGAGAGGGCCACTACACCACCTTGCACAAGTTTTTCCAAAGGATCAGGGAATTCCGGTTGCGGCTAAACCCTCAGAAATGTACGTTTGGTGTTACAGCGGGAAAAATGCTGGGGTTTCTGATTACACAAAGGGGCATCGAGGTCGACCCTTCCAAGATTAAGGCCATCTTAGAAATGCCACCACCAAGGACTGAAAAGGAGGTGCGAGGCTTTCTGGGTAAAGTGCAATTCATAAGACGGTTTATTTCAAAACTAACCTTGACTTGTGAACCACTTTTTGGCCTCCTGAAGAAAGGAAAGAAGTTCCAATGGGACGGCCGATGCCAAGCTGCATTTGAACAGATTAAAGACTATCTACAGAACCCACCCGTTTTATCACCAGCAGAACCAGGGAAACCGTTGATTTTGTACCTGTCAGTGACTGAAACCACAATGGGCTGCATGCTTGCACAAGAATCAGAAGATAAGGTGGAAAAAGCCATCTACTATTTAAGCAAGAAAATGCTGGAATATGAGACCCGATATACGCCGCTGGAAAAGGCTTGCCTGGCTTTGGTATGGGCTACCAGGAAGCTGCGGCACTACCTGTTAGCTCACTCTGTAATGTTGGTTTCGCGACTAGATCCCATCAAATATCTTTTCGAGAAACCAGCGCTTACGGGTAGGCTAGCTCGTTGGTTGCTGTTGCTCTCCGAATTTGATCTTACATATGTGACGCGCAAGTCTGTAAAGGGAAGAGCAGTGGCAGAGTTCCTTGCCGACCACCCGGTCGAGGGGGATGAGGCAGTTGAGTATCTATTCCCAGATGAAGCAATTTTGCATATCGACGAGGAAACTTGGACGATGTACTTTGACGGAGCGTCAAATCAACATGGGTATGGGATAGGAGTGTTGCTGATAGCACCCGACAATTCCCGTATCCCTCTAGCCTTCAAACTCCGGTTCAAAGTCTCAAATAATGAAGCAGAATATGAAGCGTGCATTGCTGGTTTGGAAGCAGCCCTAGAACTAGGGGCAAGACGGCTGGACGTCATTGGGGATTCGAATCTTGTTGTGTCTCAAGCTAAAGGAGACTGGAAAGTAAAAGAGGAAAATATGATGATGTATCACCAAACCTTGGATTTGCTGATTCCTCGGTTTGAGAAGCTGAATTTCGCTCATCTACTAAGAGAGAACAACAAGTTCGCAGACGCCTTAGCAACTCTATCATCAATGATAGACATCCCGTGTGGAGTCCGGATGCGTCCAGTCATCATCGACCAGAAATTTGTACCTGCTTATGAGTCGATTGCAACCATAGATGAAGTTCAGGACGAACACCCTTGGTACTACGATATCTGGAACTTTTTAGAGAAAGAAGCATACCCGCCAGGGGTAAATGCCAAAGACAAGAGGGCAATCCGAAGAATGTCGGTTCAGTTCATCATCTGTGGGGGTAAACTGTATAGAAGAGGTCATCTGGGAATGCATAAACTGTGTGTTGATGCTGAAGAGTCCAAACGACTGATGGAAGCCATCCACGGGGGTGAATGTGGTGCACATATGAATGGGGTGATGTTGGCTAGGAAGATCCTTAGACAAGGTTATTACTGGTCTACCATGGAGGAGGATTGTATCGGTTTCGTCAGGCGATGCCACAAATGCCAGATTCATGCAAATCGTATGAACATTCCGCCGTCAAAGCTGTACAACATGACTTCACCATGGCCTTTTTCTGTCTGGGGAATTGATGTAATTGGAGCTGTTACGCCGAAGGGGTCGAACGGGCATGAGTTCATCCTCGTAGCGATAGACTATTTCACGAAGTGGGTTGAGGCCCAATCTTATGCAGTGTTGAAAGCTTCACACGTTGCAAAATTCATCAGAAACAACATTATCTGTCGCTATGGAGTCCCAAATGAAATAGTCTCTGACAATGGTTCCCACTTCAAGAAAGAGGTGATTGACTTGTTGAAGAAATACAATGTGGCTTTTCATAAGTCGTCTACTTACCGGCCGCAAACCAACGGAGCAGTTGAGGCCGCCAACAAGAACATCAAGCGCATCCTACAGAAGATGGTGGAAACCTATCGGGACTGGCCAGATAAGCTGCCATTTGCTCTGTGGGGCTACAGGACTTCGATCAGAACTTCTACTGGGGCGACTCCGTACTCATTAGTCTATGGGATGGAGGCCGTCCTGCCTATTGAGATTGAAGTCCCGTCATTGAGAGTATTGGCCGAGTGCCAGATAGCCGAAGCAGATTGGCAGCAGAATAGATTTGAGGAACTCATGCTTTTCGATGAAAGAAGGTTGAAAGCACTGTACCACGTCCAAGGCTATCAACGCAGAATCGCCCGGGCTTTCAACAAGAAGGTTAAGTCCAGGAATCTGAAAGAAGGAGATTTAGTACTCAAGGACAACCGAGCTCCTATCCACGACCCAAGGGGCAAGTTCAGACCTAATTGGACTGGTCCTTACATCATCAAGTCAATCTGGTCAGGTGGAGCTGTGGTTCTGATGGATCTAGATGGCTTGGAGTTTTCCCAACCGATCAATATGGACAAGTTGAAGAAATATTATCCCTGAGAGGCTCGCTAGGCCGAAAACCCGAAAGGGCGACCTAGGCAAAACTCAGAGCACAAAAAATTTGAAATTATAAAAACTGAGCTCGCAAGGTTGAAAACCCGCAAAGGGCGGCCTTGGCAAAAGTTAGAGCGCAAAAGGAGAGCAAAAATACTCGAGCGAACCTGAGCCTGAACTACGTAAGACTTGATTCCCATCTTTGGGATACGTAGGCAGCTTCATCTTGAAGTTCAGTCATAATCTTTTTCCCCGATCAACTTTGTCCATTTTGATCATCTCAGTCATCTTTATTCATCAGCATTTACTGTGATCTCCGGTACAGTGCTGTTCAAACTAGGGGCAACTTTCCGTTGCAGTGGAGTGTTCCGGCGTCATCCAGACTAGGGGCAACTTTCCGTTGCTATGAATTGCCGAGGCACTTTTCAGACTAGGGGCAACTTTCCAGTTGCTAGGATTCGGGGTTGTGCATCTCGGTGACAGATCTCAGGCGTGTCCAGTTCTGATCCATATTCAAAAATAGTTTTGAAAAGTTTTAATAAAAGTTGACTTTGTTCAAATTAATCTTTTTACAACTAAGACCATTTTTGGACCAAAAGTGGAGAATTTTCAGTACCACAACCTTCAATTTCATTGATTTCAAAACAGAGTTCTGTTGCTCTTGCATACAATTGAAGTTGCTTTTTATTACATTCATAACGAAAACCTGAAAGTACTAATAAAGCAATAAATCTGAGGCACAGTCCAGTCAGGTGTCCCTGCGCCCCCTTCCAGAGCTAGTCGAAGCTTCTGATGCCAACTTGGGCCCAACTTGTGCTTCTTCGTTGAGCCAATCCCAGCACTCATCAGACAAAGTGCAGCTGAAGACAGGGGCGGGGGACAGGAGCTCTCTGGTCCTCCAAGCTGTAATATGCCGAGCAAGATGTGCACCTCGGACTGGGAATGTAGCCGGATACTCTAGTCCCTCCGGAGGGCAAGTCTGATCATGGCCGAACTGGCGCAGAATGCGGAATAGAAAATAGAATACACAGTGAGTCAAGCCGATCAGACGGATCCCGGTATCCTGGAACATGCTATAGCTCATCGCTGGAAGATTAAGCCAGGGACAGCGCCAAGCAATGCGGTCTGCTGATAAGTTGCACATCCATTCAAACCACCAGCTCTCATCAGGAGCATTAACTAGGCGTTGCCGAAAGAAGTAGCCGCGAGCTGAATAAGCAGGGCAAGAGTCCACAACTTGCAACTTATCCATCAACCATATCTGGGGAGGGACGAAAAATGAGAGAGTAAAGAATAGAGAGATGTGCGATGAGAGAAAAGTAAGATAAGGGTTTTGCGAGAAAAATCGAGCCCGAGGGCCGAGTGATGTAAGCAAATACATGTGAGCTTGGGTGGGAAACATTACCTGTAGCAGTAGTGGACTCCCTGCAAACCTGGTTGTCTCTTGGCGGTAGAAGGCATCTAGACCCATCAGCGTCTCGGCCAAAGCCATGGCAATACAACTCTTTCCTTCCCTCAAGCCTTGAGCGACTTCAATCAAACGGATGCTAGCTCCTCCAGGGCCCGAGACAAACAGAAAATGAGATAGCATGCACAAGCAGAGGGCATGCTGCCGGAAACCCTGCCAATAGTGGTCGCTGCGATCACCAGCATCAGAGAATCGGTAAATCAAGCTCGGAATATCCAACATCCCATTACCGATCAAAGATCGAGCATCATGCGCGTTGAGACCGCACATCCGCCCTAAAGCTTGGGCATGGCCGAAACGAGACTGAGGCAAGATCTCTTCTGAGCGTTCAGACTCCATCAAAGTTTGAAAATCTTCAAAAGTAGGACATACCTCTTGCCCGCCAAAGCTAAAGACGTGCGTCACCGGGTTCCAAAACCTTGCCGCGGCAGAAAGAAAAGGAAAATGCAGTGGAGTCCGGCTTAGCGTAAATAGTGCATTCAAGCCAAAACCCCGAAAATTCAACTTCTCCGAGCCATCTAGAGAAGAAATCCAAGATATGAGATTTTCTGTGAGAAATGCTTCCATTTTGGTGAGGAAAGGTGATGAAATGAATAAGTTCCAAGAGTGGAGCTTTTATAGAGAGGCAAAACACTATTCAAGGGACACGTGTCACATTTCTGGCGGATGTGGGGGGGGTGGCCGGCCGGCCACCTATCCTAGTAGGCCGGCCACCTTTTGGTTTTCAACTTCAAAATGTTTTCGGCCTCGCATTGGTCCTGTTTTACCCGCCGGAAGAGAGCTTGAAGCATTTTTACGCATCGGGAATGTCGAAGGCCTCCATTTCTCTCGGTTTCGGTTACGTTCCGTCATCCAGATTGTCCATCCGAAGTACATCGTGTTGTATTTTGCTTATCGAGTTGTTGTTTTGCTTATCGAGTTGTAAGTTTTGTCGAGCTGGCGCATTTTGTGTTTTGAGTTGTTACTTTTTGCTTATGCAATGTTGTTAAGTCTTGTCGATTGAGTCGTTAACATTGTTGTTATTTTGTTTATCGAGTTGTAAACTTGCTAAGATTCTGTTTTATTTCTTAGTGAGTCAATTTGTTTTTATTTGTTGCGTCGGTTCACTACCTGACCCGGTAATACATGAGGCACATTTCCATTCAATTCCGTTTTGTACAAAACGCTGCGATGCAATGCTAAGAATTTCAAACGCCAACATCTTTTCAAAAGCTGTTTCATTTCATCATGTTTTACAACAAAGTAAAGGTACAAGTTTTACAGAAAATAAAACTGCCTAACAATGTGCAAAGTGCTACAAACTACTAGCTAAAAAGTAGAATAAAGCAGGAAATAACATCAGTGCCCTCGGGAGCGGGAATGGGGAGGCCCTCTCATCCTCTTCTGCGGGATAATCTCTACATCATCATCACCATCTGGATCGGAGCTGTCGTCCTCCGGATCCCCCTCAGGCTCGTCTCCACTCCCGGAACCAAGACCGGAGCCTCCCTCTCCAGGAGATGTGTCTGACACATGATCTGCGACCTCCTCCTCGTCATCCTCAACAATGGGTGCCCTGCGTCTGCGAGACGACCCTCCTCCTCGAGCTCCTCGGTGAGGCCGAGATGACCCAGCTCCTCGAGGCCCAGTACCTCTACCTCTCTGAAAAGGCCCGGGAGGCCCACCTTGTGTCGGAGCATAGACTGGAGGCATCTGAAAATGCAAAGTGCAATACATCAGTTCAAACATAAAAAGCAGGTGCAAGTACAGTATGGGAGTGGGGTGTGTGCCAGATGTGTTCTACACAGCCTATCAGTGCAATGGAATGTTTAAAGCCAGAGCATTAACAGAAATATGATAAATGCAAGAAAGATGAAGGGTACCTGGAAGCCCATGATGGACATCTGTGCCTCTCTACGCAGGACCATCCCCTCGAGTGAGGCCACCACTCCGAGCATCTGATCTATGTAATCCCGAGGTGGCTGCAGATACAAGCTCGATTCATCAATTAATAAGCAACTGTCAAAATGTCTGTGTGACAAATGAAGAATGGTAGAACATACCGGTGGTGAGTCAGGATCACTGACGTATCTGTGACCAGGCGTCGGAGGCTCCATAGGGATCGGAATCGGGGAGGTAGCCCCATACTGCCAACACGTCAACTCAGTCGGCATCTCTGGCCATCCAGGGTGATCAAGAGTCGGAGGGATCGGAGGAATCGAACTGCCTCTACCCCTAGATGTGCCAGCCCTGCTAGAAGAAGGAATATCTGTAGTATGGACGCGACTCGAAGATGGTGCGCCAGTGGGCCTCCGTGCCGGAGCCCGTACTCCCATCAAGGGGGGGGGCATCAGATATATACGGCGGTAGGTGGAGTAGCTCCCATCAAGGAGATGTATCAAAGCATTACTGCCCTGCATAGCACTGCTGACCTCCTCAGGAGATAATCTATCAGCAGTCCGCATGGTGTCTGGAGGCACAGCAGGAGGGTCCTGAGAATTACCCCCCCATATCTGACGCTGAAAGCGTTCTCCCAGAAACCAGGCCCTACCAACTGGTCCCTCGAGCAAGAATCTGTACTGCGAACTAGTCGACCCTCCGGGGTATTGATGCTCGAGGTCGTCGCCAAAGACTGCCCAAGGCTGCCAAGTGATCTGCGGATAACCAGTGCATAAATCAATCAGAAAACAAGAATGTACAAAGCAGATCAAAGATGAAAATGAAAGGAACTGAGAGTTTTGAAATACCTCTGTCGCCCGAACAGTGTCAAAGTATCGTCGCAGAGAGCAGAGAGTCTCTCGAGGCCTCGGTAGGTGCTCACCATCAAACACCAATGAATACGGAGTCGTTGGAGGCCCTGCCACCTCCATCTCCGGAGCCAATGTGGGAAAATACACATACACCCATAGCTGAGAAAAGCAGTGCGGGATGTGAGTATAATGTGCTAAAAGCAGAATACAGAATGCAAAGTGCGCCGTGTGTGTAGTGAACAAGTAATGAGGAGCAAAATGTAAAGCAAGAGGGCAGAATGTACCTCCCAGGCTCTCCAGTAGCCGCCAAGTAAGTCCCCTTGTGTACGAGAGACTGCGCTCATGTAACAGTACAGGGTAGCCAGACTAGCGCCGCCCCAATCATACTGGCTGACCTGTGATAGGTCTACCAGAGCGCTCAGGAGATATAATCCTACCATGTTCCCTCTATCGGCAAACAAGGTGGTACCGAGGAGGTACATGAGGAAACCGCGGGCATACTGCTCCGCCTCCTCAGGAGTATCGGGCTCCATCTGTGGCCGCCGGAAGTGCAAAGCAAACCAGGAGTATCGGACTCTCCCTGAACCTCTGTCTACAGGCGGGTGTGCCCCCAATAAGTGCATCCAGGCAGCCTCCCACTAGCCCATATCCTCGTCGTAAGGAATGGGTGCACCGCCTATGTCTAGGCCGGTGAGCATAGCGAAGTCCAGCGGGGTCATGGTCATATCCCCCGTCGCAGAAAAATGGAAGGAATTGGTGGTGTCCCACCACCTCTCTGCTAGAGCCGCAAATAAAGTCCTACTGATGAGGCAACGAGATAATCCTCTGCAGAATGGTCCAAATCCTGCAAGGTCGACCAACCCCCGGACAGCTTCCGGAAGCTCAGAATACCACTCCCTCGCGGCGACGGAGCCATATCCTCGCACTGTGCGAGAATGAACCTGCATTTAGAATGAATGCATAGATCAGCAAGTGAAGTGAAAATGAGCTGTGTGCAAATGAAGTGAAAATGAGCTGTCAGCAAATAAAGTGTTTTGGGCTGCGGGTTCAAATTTCAGAGAATTTGTGGGCTGTGTGTTCACCTCAAATCTGGGCTGTGTGTTCAGTACATCAAAGTTTAGGGCTGTGTGTTCTACTCAACATCAGTGGGCTGTGTGTTCGCTTCAAATTGGGACTGTGTGTTCTACTCAACATCAGTGAGCTGTGTGTTCGCTTCAAATTGGGACTGTGTGTTCTACTCAACATCAGTGGGCTGTGTGTTCGCTTCAAATTGGGACTGTGTGTTCTACTCAACATCAGTGGGCTGTGTGTTCGCTTCAAATTGGGACTGTGTGTTCTACTCAACATCAGTGGGCTGTGTGTTCGCTTCAAATTGGGACTGTGTGTTCTACTCAACATCAGTGGGCTGTGTGTTCGCTTCAAATTGGGACTGTGTGTTCTACTCAACATCAGTGGGCTGTGTGTTCGCTTCGAATTGGGACTGTGTGTTCTACTCAACATCAGTGGGCTGTGTGTTCGCTTCGAATTGGGACTGTGTGTTCTACTCAACATCAGTGGGCTGTGTGTTCGCTTCAAATTGGGACTGTGTGTTCTACTTTCATCAGTGGGCTGTGTGTTCGCTTCAAATTGGGACTGTGTGTTCTACTCAACATCAGTGAGCTGTGTGTTCGCTTCAAATTGGGACTGTGTGTTCTACTCAACATCAGTGAGCTGTGTGTTCGCTTCAAATTGGGACTGTGTGTTCTACTCAACATCAGTGGGCTGTGTGTTCGCTTCAAATTGGGACTGTGGGTTCTACTCAACATCAGTGGGCTGTGAGTTCGCTTCGAATTGGGACTGTGTGTTCTACTCAACATCAGTGGGCTGTGTGTTCGCTTCAAATTAGGACTGTGTGTTCTACTCAACATCAGTGGGCTGTGTGTTCGCTTCAAATTGGGACTGTGTGTTCTACTTTCAATCAAGTAGGCTGTGTGTTCGCTTCAAAGCTGGGCTGCGTGTTCAGAAAATCTGAGTTTTGGGACTGTGTGTTCTACTCTTAGTCAGTATGTGCTGTGTGCTCATTTTCAACTTCGGGCTGTGTGTTTGGTAAATCAATGTTTGAGCCGTGTGTTCAATTTCTAACTAATGTGCACTATGCGTTCACAACTATTCAAATGTGCCTTGTGTTCATGAAATTCAAGTGGCTAAGTCACATGCTCAAGATGCAAGTTGTAAACTAAACTGTGTATCTAAGCATGGCAAAAGTACAGAATGCACGAAAGATGCGGAAAATAAAGTAAAATACCTCTGCGTCATGGGAGAGATGCTGCTCTGGCTCTCGTAGAAGAAGATCCCTGGGTGCCCGATCGTTAAAATCGGTGAAATGACGAAAAGTGGCTCGCGGAAGCCTGTGCACCGCTGGAGCATATCGCTCAGGAATGAAAGGGCGGATCCTCGGGGGCAGTGTCATGAGATCAAAATCATCCCCGGCACCTGGAAGACCTCCACCGAATGGGAAATGACCCGCCATTGCAAGAAATCTGCAAAGAGGAGCAAAAATGAGCAAAATGGGCTAAAATTGGAAAAAGTCAACAAAAGTCAACTCTCGGGAAATGAAAAGTCAACAAAAGTCAACCCCCGGGAAAATTTTCCAAATATTGAAACAAAATTACCTCAAGTGGTGAAAATGAGAAGAGAAGCCCCAAAGTCGAAATTTAGTCGCTTCAAAGTGCTTAAATCTGAAAGATTTCGCAAAAACAACTTGCGTGGGAGGCCGAGGGACGCATATAAAATGCAGATCTGAGAGAGAAAATGGCTTAGAGAGCAAGAGGAGAGAATTCCACACTTGGGGGTGTGATTTCGGAGGCAATGGGCAAGCATATATATAGAAACATGAAAAATGACCATTTTGCCCCTGCTTTTAGCAAGTGGCCGACCGGCCACCTAACCTGGCTGGCCGGCCACCTACTTTTTTGCCCCTGGCCGATGGCCTCTCCTAGGATGGTGTGCTGGCCGACCATGTCCCCCACCCCCTCCCCTACCTCTCTGCAAATTTTGAGGACAATCGGAGTTCCCGGGACCTGAAAAAGTTGAAGAAAAGTGCACTTTCTGGCGCCGAATTGCTCCGCCGGAACTTTGATTGCAATTATTGACATGTGTCTCGTCATTATTCATCAAAATCAGAGTGTATCCTTTTTAAACATGTTGTGACCTCTCCGGGAGTTGAATCAGAGGCCGCGATTGAGTTGCCGCCGCCAAACTGCGCGTTTTCCGGTTCATCATTTCATGTCAAATGGGCATCCTGATTTATGTTCGTTTTGCTTTATTTGGCTCATAATTCGCATTCTCATGAATGTTTTGCATTGTCATGCATGATTTCTTGGTGTACAATACTTCTATGCTTGAACATGCGTTGCCGCGCATTATCTTCTCTCGCGTTATGTTGCATTTGTTCACCTACACTGTGTGTGTCGAACCTTTGGAATCATAGGGATTACATTGAATATATGTTGTTAGCATGTTGTTCTTGTTGAATCTCTCTGTTTTGCAGGCACGATATTGTATGTACGGTTTATTTGAGGCTGGTGCGACCAGACGAATCGCGCAGGTATCGTATCTTCTCCGTGTGAGACGCGACGAGAATTGAATGATTCTCCGCATTCCTAACTGCATGAAATGTAGTTGTTTGCTTTGCATTCTTGCTTATAACTGTTGCATCTATTTGTCAATACTTGCTTCATTACAGCTTGCTGCACTTGCATGATCACCTGGCTCTGTGCATATCATTTGCATTTTGCCCCTGCCTGCGGGCACATATCATCTGTTCATCTCGTATGATTGTCTAAGTCTTCGGCCTTGTCAAAAATGGGTCGTCTCTGGGCTTTGACATTCACTCCCGTCATTGTTATGACTTCCGAGTTCTGTCAAAGAGGGGCAACTGTAGACACCCCATTTTTGACCGACCTTAAGACTCAGACGTTACCGATTGAGCGCTCGGTGATGTTGCATATTGTGCTCGTTCAGAAGCCTCAGAGTCGCGGCCGTGCGCCCTGCCTCCGGACTTCCGAACTCTCTTCTGTGCCTTGTCTCGGTTTGCGAACCAGACTCGGTTTTCTCTATTTTCTTTCCTGAGGGGAGGGAGTGGTCCCGTAGACTATCTCTCAGTGGCCGTGAGCTACTTTTCGTGGCCGTAGGCCATTTTGCCCATTTCGGAGCCCGGTTCCCGGTTTTCGGGACCGTCAGGCCGTGTGCCTCGGTTCGGGACCGCCCAACCATCTCCGATTTCTTCGGTTTTTGGCAGAGACCTCTGTTTTAGTGTTTCGAGGGACACTGGGGTCTCAGAAACCCACTTCGCAGCCGAACACCACTTCCGGTGCCCGGCAGCCCATTTTCGGGACCCCGAACTGCGTGATTTGGGCCCCGAGCATTCATTTTGCATCATCCTTCTCCGGTTTTTGGCGGAGACCTCTGTTTTAATGTTCTGAGGAACACTGGGGCCCCTGATGCCCACTTCGTGGCCGTATGCCACTTCCGGTACCTGTAGCCAGTTTTCGGGATCCCGAATTGCTCGGTTTTGGCTCCGAGCGCTCATTTCTCATTAGTTTTTGTTCAAACTTGGCAGGTACCTCTGTTTCAACATCAGGAAGATCACTGGGGGGTGAGAAGCCAGAAATTATCCCAGATAGCCAGTTTCGCTCCTCCGGAGCCCGTTTTTCTCACTTCCGGGCCGATGTTGAATACCCTGGGGGTATTTTCTTCCAACCAAAGCTACATATCTGTGATCAGGGGACATTGGAGGACACAAAAAACTACTGGTCGGCCAGAAACTGTGGGTTTCATTTTTGGGCCTCTCCTTCAAGTCTAATGTTGTGGCTCCTACTTCAGTGTTGCCAGATTCCAACCTTGGATCCTTGTTCTACACACCTTGGAGGACACAAAAAGTTGGTGGTCGGCCAAAAATTATGCAGTTCATTTTTGAGCCTCTTCTTCAAGCTCTATGTTGTGACTCCTGCTTCAGAGTTGCTAGATTTCAACCATGGGGCCTTATTCTACACACTTGGGAGGACACCTTGGCATGGTGGTCGGCCAGAAAATCCTCACTTCATTTTTTGGTGGTGGCCGGCCGGCCATGGTGAGTGGCTGGCCGACCAGGTGGGGTGGCCGGCCGGCCACCTTGCAGAAAAATACATGGCCGGCGAGATTCTTGCTTTCCAGCTCAGGACAGCTGTCCGGATATTTTGTTCAAAATATCACCCCATCCGGGGGATATTTCAGGAGGGAGGGATTGTCTCCATTTCCCTCCCACTCTACACCTTGTTTTGCCTATTAAAGGGGCTGGGGAGCTCCTTTGCCTAGGTTACAAAATTTGTCTTCAAGAACACTTAAGCAAAAACCCTAATCTCCATAGCCAAAACCTCCAAAAAAGCTTCAAGTCTCGCTTGATTTCTTCACCAACACCTAGCCTCACCATTCCAACTTCGATTCCAGCAGCTAGGAAGTGAATTTCAGAGGTTTAGAAGCTACAAATCAAAGCCAAGAAGCAAAGAAAGACAAGTCTTCAAGGGTATGTATTCAAAACCAACTTTTAGGGCTTTTTCTTGATCTTTTTTTATACTCTAATTGGTTGAGAATTGGGGCTCCGACCCCTACTTCTTTTGTGCTCTTTTGAGCCCCTCTACAACATTGTAGAAGGGCTCAACTTCATTTGGTATTTCTATATACTAGTTCCTTCAATATTCACCAAGTTTGTCACATTTTTGCATGCTAAAATTGACCTATTTGTGTTGGTTTTTAGGGGTCCGACCCCTAATGCTTTCTTGATTATTTTGAGCCCCTCTACAACATTGTAGAGGAGCTCAACTTCATTTGGCCATTGTATATACCACCTCCTTCAAATTTCATCAAGTGTGCCCCATTTTGTATGCAATTTTTGACCTATTTCTATTTGATTTTGGGACTTCGACCCCTACTGACTTTGGTCTTATTTTGACCCCCTTTACACATTTCATGAAGAAAGTTTGGTCATTTGATGTATAGATAGCATGTCTCTTGTTATAACCTCTTTTGAGCTCCATTTTGCATGGAATTGTTAGCATGATTTTATTCTGATTTTGGGGTTGCCATAAACTGAATATATGCTTATTTTTGGGCCCTCTTCAGTGTTGTAGAAGAAAGTTTTTCCATTTGAATTTTCTATACACTACTTGCTTTGTAAATCTTTTTTTTTACCGTATTCTTGCGAGCTATTGTTGATCTATCTATGCTTGCATTTTGGCCAAGTTTGTTACTGAAATAAGCCATTTTTGGGACTGCCTTGCTACTGTTCTTTCTGCCATGATCATATTTTGCATGTATAGCATGGCTATAGGCCATTTCGGGGCTTAATTTTACATTTTCGGGATGATTTCATGCATTGATTGCCATTTCGTATCATTTCGGGGCTGTTTTCCCCTTCATTTAGCTGCTGGAATTTGATTTGCATGCTTGCATATCATTTCCCATGTCATTTCATGCCTTAATGCTTTGCCTCGGTTTGCGTGCCCGTGGGCACACACTTCGAGGCACTCCGTTTTCATTCATCGGCATCCCGTATGAGTGTGGTTGAGGCCCTCTCATGTTGGTGTAAGCCCAATTTTCATTTTGTATGTCATATGCACTCCGTGTGCATCGTCTCGGTTTGGGTGCCCGTGCGCACGCATTTCGAGGCAGTCCGGTTTTATCCGACGGCAGCCTATGTGAGTGTGGTTGAGGCCCTCTCATGTTGGCGTAAGCCCAATTTGCATTTTCATGCTTGTATGCCATTGCCTCGGTTTGCGTGCCCGTGTGCACGCACTTCGAGGCACCTCTGTTTTTATCCGACGGCCTCCTATGTGAGTGAGCTGAGGCTCTCCCATGTAGGCGTAAGCCCATCACTGCATTCCGTATGCCATTTTATGCATTCCTCGATTTGCGTGTCCGCCGGCACGCATCTCGAGGCAACTTGGTTTTTACCCGACGGCGGCTTATGTGAGTGCGGCTAAGGTCCTCTCATGTTGGCGTAAGTCCAATTTGCATTCCGTATGCCATTTCATTTCATTTCATCATCGTCTCGGTTTGCGTGCCTGTGTGCACGCATTTCGAGGCACTTCGGTTTTATCCGATTTGCACTTCATATCATCGCCTCGGTTTGCGTGCCCGTGTGCACGCATTTCGAGGCACTCTGTTTTATCCGCTTGGCATTGCGTATGCCTCCGCCTCAGTTTGCGTGCCCGTGTGCACGCATTTCGAGGCACTCTATTTTATCCGCTTGGCATTGCGTATGCCTCTGCCTCGGTTTGCATGCCCGTGTGCACGCATTTCGAGACATTCTATTTTATCCGATTGGCATTGCGTATGCCTCCGCCTCGGTTTGCGTGCCCGTGTGCACGCATTTCGAGACATTCTGTTTTATCCGGTTTGCATCGCGTATGCCTCTGCCTCGGTTTGCGTGCCCGCGTGTACGCATTTCGAGGCACTCTGTTTTATCCGATTTGCATTTCATCATTGCCCTCGGTTTGCGTGCCAGTGGGGCACGCATTTCGAGGCACCTCATTCTTATCATTCCGGCATGCCCGTGTGAGTGTGGCTGGGGCCCTCTCATATTGGTGTAAGCCCATCATTGCATTTTGTGCCTTTCATGTCATCTCATGCGTGTATGCATTTTTCCTCGGTTTGCGTGCCCGTGGGCACGCATTTCGAGACATCTCATTTTCATCAGCATTGTGCATGCTAGGATTGTATGTTAGTTTCATTTCATGCATATCATGCATATCGCACGGGAAACGAGGTACGTTTCGCACTCCGAGTGGCGAAACGGGTCTCAATTCCCAAGTCACCAACACTCCGGATCACCCATGATGGAGCTAGGTTTTGTTGTAACATTCATATGCATTCATCCTATATTGAGTTGTGCAATTCGGTTCCTCGGCCATCATGCATTGAGATGCGTGATTGGTGGCACGAGGACCGAGGCATGCATATATTTGTGAAATACACTGCTGTGCCCTTTTCCTGCTCTCTGTTGCAGCAAAATCCAGAGTTAGCAACTTTTCAGAATCCGGCGCGCATTTCGAGAAATACTGCAAACAGAGGCTAATTGGGGCATCCCAGTGGATTTCCGCCCGAAGCAGCCCAGCATACATAATCCATCAGAAGCGAGGCAGTCCCTGGCTTGCATGCCAGTTTTACTTTTTTTGTAATTAATTTGTCAATTAATTAGAAATTTGTATATTTATTTCGGACTGTACTATTCTTTCATTCGGGTCTGTATTATTATTTATTCGGACCCTCTGCGCGAGGGCAATATTGTAATAAGGGTGTGTGAGTGTGATGTATGTCTCCCAACCCCCATTTCTTTCTCCCTTTTATTTATCTGCTTACGATGGTTAGATGTAAGGCATATTTCAATTAGCATACAGTATGACAGCATGTTTGCATCATTCATCTGTTTTGCACGCACCGGGCTCGGCGCATCATACAAACTGCATTTGTATTTCAATTCCAAATTGAATACGTGATAGTTGTAGCATTTCATATGCCATGTTTGGAATAGCCGAGCCTGCTATAGTTTGCATCTTTGCATGTGTTGCATTAGGCATTCTGCATACTTAGGATCATGCATGATTTCTAATATAGTTTCTGTTTTGGCTTGGAGTACTAGGTGAGTTTTATGCTTTAGCATCCTTGCATGTGTGTAAGTGTTGCCATGATAGCATGCTTGCCATGAGGCTATGTGCTTATGTGATATAACTGCCTTGAATGCCTGTGGGTGGAGGTTGAGTTATCTGAATTGGAATAATTCATCAAATGCTTGTTTTAAGCCCACTAGATAGTGGCAAAATCATGTTTTCTAAGCCCACCTGAGGGTGGCAAATCCGCATTTTAGCCTACCTGAGGGTAGCACCATCAAACCACTTTCAAACAGACAAACATGAAATGTTTTGTTCCAATTTAGACGACTCAGTCTATACTTGTTTGCTGTGCGCATCACATAGTAACCTAGGCTAATAATCGGAATAAGAACTCACAATGTTTTCAAAAACAGATATCATGGTTAGTAGAGGCCGGTCTTTGACCGGGCGAGCGGGGGTGCTCACGATGTGACCTTCCCCAATCGTACCCAAGTTCCCGAGCCAACTTTGGTGATGACGGACACGTGGCCTTTTGGCACCGAGTCAGGGTTTCCTAAATTTCCCATTTTAAAATATTTAGGTGGCGACTCTGTTATCTGACAAAGCAGTCCATGTTTGGCACTTCTTTCAAAAAAATCTGTTTTTCTCAAAACGATTTGCCGGATTTGGACTCTTTGGTTCAAGATTTGGAACCGCAACAAAAATCGAGTCCGAACCGTAGCGAGGTCCCCCGCGGGCTTGTTACACAAACATATGTAAAACAAAATGGCAACATAGGACCGAATTAAAGGCGTTAGTTTGGCAACATCTAACTGAACATTATTCATATGTTCGACACGTTGGATTCGAACATTTTTATTCATATGTTCAGCACTTTGGATGTAATCTTAATGCATATTTATGTCTTGGTTATACGATGAACTTTAATTTTATTTATTAATCAAACTAGTTGGTGCATACTTATCTTTGTTTGTTATACTTTGATGGGTCAAATTTATTCACAAACACATGACTTTACGTTTTTATAATGTTCGGTAGTATAGGTCTGAACATATACAAATTGTTCGGTAACACAGGCCCGAACATGAGTTATTTGTTCGGCAACACAAGTTCGAACATGACATCGAAGAGATCGACGATGAAGAGAGGTTGGTGATAAGAGATCAACTATGAGGGAGATTAACAGTAAACGACAGCGAAGAGCGATCGGCTGTGAGAGATCACCTGTGATAGATATCAATGGCAGATAGAGATCGATGATGGAGCTCTGCCAACAGTAGGAGTTCAACAGCTGATGGTGAAAGGAAGCATGAGTGCAATAGTGAGAATTCAATAGTTGATGGTGAGAGGAAGCTTGAGTTTAATGGTGAGGGTTCAATAGTTAAGGGTTTTTAGGAGGTGTGATAAGAGGTGTACATTTTGATGGGGTGATGTTTTTAGAAGGATATTTTTAGTATTATTTGGGAAGTTCTTAGAAATTTTTAGGGTTTTGAATTTTTATAGGTAAAGGTCCAAAGAAATGAGAGGGTCAAAGTATTCATTGGGATGCTAATAGTAACGCTCTTAATTAAATGGTAATTCTACTGACATCACTGATTTATCTCCTCACACTCAATTTCTTATTACACTACCTTTCATCTCAATACACTCTTTATAATTCCGAATATATCCCCATCCTAACCAATTCATCCCCTCTTTACACACATTCACATTTAAAACCCTAATTTCATTACACTACCTCATTTACCTCTAACCACTATATTTTCTACCTTTAGCCACCAATGCCAATCATCCATCACAACCACTCAACCCCTATCACCATAATTCCCTTCACCACTTCTGCAACTACTGACTATCGCGATCACCACTTACTATGATCACCACCTACCGCAACCCTAATTTCGCAGCCACCCACACCGTGACCACCATCACTCGCGAACCCAACCCTTGCAGCCACCACCATTGTGAACCCTATGGTGGTGGCTGCAAGGGTTGGGTTCGCCGAGTGATAGCGTGGTCACGGTGTGGGTGGCTCGCCCCGAAAATAAACTCACATAACTAATACATCAACCCACTCCCAAAATGAGATATTGATCAAATTCATTTGCATGGTTCCAATGTTTACCAAAGTATTCTCACATGCCATTATACATTTATTTACTCACTAGTACATGAATCTGTTGCATGTAAAAGAAATCATTACATCACAACGAATAAGGCCCTCAAGGGCTTATAAGTTCCAAGGCAATAGCCCGGCTACACATGTTGGTCTCTCGAACCCAAACACATTAGCCCTTGGCTTACAAAAAAAAAAAATATCATAACAAAATAAGAGTTAAGCTACTCTTCTTCAAACATTTCCGCGCCCTTAGCTTGGTGGGGTCACCACATCTTTACCTACACCAATTTCCATAGGGGTGAGCATAAAGCCCAGTAGAGATTCCTCACAAAGTATATACAGTTATGCCAATTCTATCAACGTTAAAAATGCATATATAATGCCATGCAAGTGCCGATAATGAAGGAAAATCTTATTTTGATGCACTATTTCAAAATCATCATGTTCTCAATAATATTCAATGCACAATTTTAAATTCACCATATTCTCGATAATATTTAGCAATCTCATCAATTTCAAACTTCTAATATTTAAATCAACAGGGGCGGTAAATACGACACTGGTAATTCCTAGGCTGGTGTCTGCAAGTAGTCTCTACGAGCACTACCAAACTGTCATTTTTATCGGTATTAACCAGAAGGCTCGACACCTATCCGCGCGGCTTTCGGGTCTTTCACCCTGGACACTCAGGCCACAATAACATTTTTCGTCATGATGTAAATCTCTTCAATTTAGATTCATAATGCACAATGATAAATGAAGTAACATGCAATGCAATAATCTTTTCCATACCTCATAACATTTCTCCATTTTGAATATCTCTACAACAATGCCAACATTTACATTCTTATATTCTCCTTTCAATATTCATCCATAAAATTAACATGTGTCATCAACATGTTACCACAATTCTCTTTTCACATGTCCTAACAAATTAGTCTCTCCATGGCTACAAGTGACATATTTCAAATATAAATTCCTGATGTTTACAATTTTGGGTGATTCTACTTACACCACTCTTTTACCTCCTTACACCCTCCATATAAGATTGTTTTTTTCTTCCAATTTTATCCATATGTGAAATTACTTAAAGGGACAAAACACTAAAATTAAATGTATTTGATTATCTCCTTACACCCCCTGACCTTTCAATTCTTACTTCTCTTTTTCCTTTCTCAACTTTTTTTTTTCTCTTAAACATCTCTTTTGAAAAAGTGATAATCATAGTGTTTTGATCATCAAAAAAAGTAATGGATGAAGAAACGGTGGTGAAAAACTATCAAAAAAATGAAATGGTGAGTTTTTTTTTTTAGTTTGGTAGGTTTTAGTTTTGATTTTCTGGGTTGGTGTGCGACTTTTGTTCGGTGTTTCAAAATTGAACAAAATAACATAGTCCGGCATCACAATGCCAAAAAAAAAATGTAAGTCTAGCATTCTATTACCGAACAGCCCCAAATTATTATTTATAACAAAGTGGCTCTGTAAATGTATGGCAACAGAACGCTAGACAAATATATTTTTTCCAGCAACAGAACATCGGACAAATGTAGTTTGTCTACTATTGTGTGACTGAACAGACACTTCACAGTGGGTTCCACTGACTTTGTTATGAAGCAAATTGAAATTTTCCAATTGTATGGCAACATAATGCTGGGAAAAACTATTTTTTCTGGTAACACAACACTGGATTAATTAAAATTCACTAGCATTTTATTACCGAACAGCCCCAACACAAATTATTACCACATCATTTGGGAGGATGTGGCTCTGTAAATGTATAGCCACAAAAGGCTAAACAAAACCATTTATTCCGGCGTTATAGTACCGAATTTTTGTAAATTGTTTCACATTGTGTGACCGACACAGGCACTTCAATGTGGACTCTATTGGCTTTGTTGGGAAACGAACAAAAATTATCCGATTGAACAGTAACATAATGTTGGGAAACAAAATTTTATCCGGTAATATGGAACTAGAGTAGTTCAAATTGTTTAGCATTGAATTACCAAACATGCCCAGCACAAACAAAAAAAACATTGTTTAGGATAAAGTGGCTCTAGAAATATATAGCAACTAAATGCTGGAGGAATCTATTATTTTCGGCAACTGAACACTGGAATAATTCAAATTGTAGCAGTATGACGCTGAACTAGCCCATAACACTTAAAAAAACAATGTTACTTCCAGCAAATGGTACCATATCCCTCCAAAACACTTTAATACCATTAAAATGCATTACAAACAATAACAAATCCATATGTTCGCCAAAATAGGTTTCCATTGACATAAATATTGAATACAAAATAGATGTGAAACTGTTTAAAATTCTTACAAAAGTGTGACAATTCATTACTTGTCCAACCAAGCATCCAGTTTACAAAAGATCCAAGGCATCCACAAAAACTATGCCATTAGGGAAAAGTATATCCCAAATTCTCTATGGCCTAGGCATTCACAAAAACTATGTCATAAAAAAAAAAACTAGATCCCAAATTCTGTACAGGCTAGGCTTTCACAAAAACTATGCCATAAAAAAAATACTACATCCCAAATATCATGTACGGTTAACACAAAACTATATCCCAAAATGTATACGGGCTAGACCTTATACAAAATTATGTCATCAAACAAAAAGTAGATCTCAATCCTCATGTACGGTCCATCCTACGATGTTTACAATAGTAGACTTGATGCTCTGTATGTGTCGAAGTAGATCCCAAACTCTGTCCATCAAGAACTTGCAGCATGCGACCAATGGTTTCATACAGCATGTCAGGGTGCAAGACACATGCCTCACGACCGAGCCTATGGACTGCAGCACCAACATTGAAAGAAGCATCATTACACTGCAAAAAAAAAATGATAAAAATCGTACTTAGTATTTGATTTATGGTGAACCACTTAAAAGTAAAAAAAGCTAATTCACAATTTGCTTACCCACTCAGGATCCATAGTAACATCATTCTCGGGACGTTGAACACGTGGATCAAACTGAGAGTGATGTGTAGGATTTTGAACAACCCGATGCGAAACACGAGCATACCACTCACGGTATCCCCGTACACATTCAGATGGCCGCTGTTGTACTGGCACACTACGAGCATTAATGGACAACACATGATTCTCCCACTGCGCCCATATCGTGTCATGGTATTGATACATGATTCTGTACTATCCTGGTTTATTGCCCCGTGTAGCTCAAACAGGAGATAATGGTTCTGGTGGGATGGTTTGGACCCTACCAAACTGTCGCAAAACCCTATTGGGGTGATAGGGTTCAACAATATCAAAGCATTTCAAACATCCAGTATAATATGCAACCTCGTGAAGTGGATAGTGTGTCCTACATAAATGGTATGGATTCCACTCGATCTACAAATAAGGAATGCATAATGTTAGTTAGGAAATCTTTTTTTTTTTTTTTACAATATCACACTATTATAAAATGTCTAACCTCATTAGCACGTAAATGTCAAGTTGCTCTCGTAATGTCTGCAAGTGGTCTTCTATAAAACCTCTATCTCTCCGCGGACTCTAACGACATACACGAGGTTGTTCATCAAAATATGACAAATTTGGATGAGGCCTTCCTAAACGAAAATGCTCATAAATCCATGCTTCCAATAGCTTCAAGTAACCAACAATCTACTTAACACCAGCCCTACTGGCAAGTCCTAATTGTCTATACAAGAATGTCAAAGCTGCAGCACCTTATGCATATGAGCTAACAGCATCAATGTTAGTCAACATGTGCAGGTAAGCAACAGGTACTCGAGTCCCACTCTTGTCAACGAAGAAGGTACAACCTAATAAATATAGCAAGTAAGCTCTCCCTGCGTATTCTATGAAATTTGCATCATCTGTATCGTTAACTTCATGAAATCTAATTCGCAACCACTCTAGCTTCACGGATTGCCCACGAGATTGAACTAATTCTGCAAATGCATCATTCACTGGCACTCCCAAAGTAGCATTCACCAGTTCAGCAGCCTCGTATCTTGTTAACTTAGGACATGACAAAGTCATGCCAGTGACTGGAATGCCAAGTATGGTCCGCACATCATCCAATGTGACAGTCATCTCACCATCTGGCATGTGAAATGTATTTGTCTCTAGATTCCACCTTTCAACAAAGGCAGATATTGCCACTCTATTGCCATGTCGATATGTGTAATCAATAAGGACACTAAGACCAGACTGCTCAACCAAATGTCTCCACCTAACATTTTGGACTGTTGGTGACATCCATGGCCACTCGACAAGCTTTCGAGAATGATTCAAACATTTAAGAGGTCCCTGTTCTTGCATTTTACATAAAACATATAAATAATTTGAAGCATATAGTACATATGATTAGTTTATTGTTGAGAAATTCTCAAAATACCTTTTTCTTCTAAACAGTGGCAGCAACATGGTTACGGAAGCTAATTAGCAATGAAGGATCCTCTGGAGCACCTGGAACTAGTTATGTGTTGTCATCATCCACACCAACATCATCCTCCATGAGGTCAGCCTCTACACCAATATCATTATCGACATCGTCATCCTCCACACCAATATCGTTGTCAACATAATCATTATTCGCATCCACATGGTCATCCTCCTCCATAGGGACATTCACTTCCACTAGTTCAGGTTTTGTTTGCCTAGCACGTCTTCTGTTGGATGCCGTTGGTCTCTTACGTGAGATACCACTAACCATTTCTGTGTAAAAAAAAACATTATACCCAATATCAGCAAAAACTCGAATATATTAAATGATTGATGTAAACAATATCAGCAAAGAAACCATAATTTCATAGATAACATTCAATTTAAAGAAAAAAATTTGAATGTGCAAATGTATAGAAAAGGGAAAAAATTCAAATTATAATGCAAGTATGCATTTGATAATTTTAATGTGCCTACATTGTTCCATTTCAAGTTTCTAGTTTGTCTTGTTTATTTTTAATTTTTAAATGTTAACATTGTATTGTATCTTAAAGCTCACAATCTAATCTTCTTGGGATACCTTGCCTTTGGATGTTACAGCTCATAAGAAAATTGACGTTCACAAATAGGTGTTGGTGAATGTTCTGGTGATTTTGAAGGAGCCAAGTGATATTCTAGTTTGATGACATTGACCTACTTTCAAAATGGATTGATAGTAAAAACATTAAACTGCACTTCTTTACAAGGAAAAGACCATATTTTGTCTGTTCTTACTGTTGGACATGTTTTTTGCTGAAACACTATGGCTGTTGAAAAAATGAAAATGAAAATTAGTGCCAGAGGAGGCCATAAATCATTTGTGATTATAGGATCAGTAAGTCTAATTAACCTTGCTGACTATTACTACCAGTCATCTCTAATTCTCTTTTGTTATGTTATGTGAAGAAGAACCCCAAAAAATAACCCAAGCTAGTGCTAAATTTTATAAATTTTGTATGACCTACATCACTTTGGGTTTTTCTTTGATTCTGTTCTAGATTTGTGGGTTTGAGGATTAAATTGTGGAAAATAATGAGACAATGAGAGGGTGAGTAGTGGCTGGAAAATGGAGAAGGTTGAAATGGGGCAATGGTTTGATGTAGTGGTGGCTCTGGTTGTGATTGGTTAAGGAGGTCATACAATATGGTGGTTAGGTTAGCAAGAAAAGCTGTTAATGATTTGGGGTAGAAATAGCGTAGGAAGTAACCATGACTTTGGACATTAAAGAACAGTGATTGAACATAGAAGTTTTTGGAAAAAGGTATGGAGGTTTAAAGAGGTTTGACTTCAAAAATATATTGTAGAGAAAGTGGAGATATTTAGGAGAGGAAATAGAGAAGGAAGGTGGAGAGTTAAGAGAGAATGTGTTTCAAGAATATAAAGAAGTTTAGGAAGAGAAATTAGAAAGTAAATTAGGAAAAAAGTAAAAAATAACAGGGTGTGGCAACCTTGGTGGTTGTGTTAGTGGGGGATGAGAATATGGTTGGAAGGTGGATTAATGTGATTTAGAATGGATTAATAATGGCAGTGGTGACTAGTGAGTTTGATGGTAGTGTTGATGAGTTGGTGAACTAATTATCGATTTGTGGGAGTCATGATGGTCAGCCTGTGGTAATAGGTGGATAGATGTTCAAGGATTCCACTATTGGTGTATTGTTTGGGGGTGGTGCTATAGGGTGGTGCTATAGGGTAGTGCAATGTGGTTGAGATTGGTGCATCGTACATACTGTAGGGTTGTCAATTGGGCTAGCTTGAGTGTGAGATTGTCCTGAAGAAGAAACACTGGTACTAGGCATTGGCTTAGCTTGTCACTAGAACATTCCCACTTCCAAAACTCAGCTCATTATCTTATATAAGTTACTTACTAAAAAGTTTGGGGTAACCCAAATCTATGAAACAAGGAGACATCTATGAGAGATTCTGATTATAATTTTGAACATAAATTAAGAGAAGTATTAAACAAAAATAGTAATCTTGAACTTAGTTTAATGTAACATTTTTATTATTTATGATTCATTTTTAATGTGATGAAAGAACGTTTTGTAGAGATGGTGCTCACTTGTGTATTCAAAGAAAGTTACACATTTTGTTGCAATGAGAATTGGGAATAAATTATCAACTTGGACAAAATTATGTCTTTGGGGATGGAGTTAGCTTTTGCTGCTCTTATATTGGGGGGAATTGGCACCTCTTATGTTTGCTTGTACCTATGTTTCCAGAATTTACTTTGTAATTCTCATTGGTTTTGGGTGATACATTGATTTAATGGTTCACAATCATGACGTTTGTTTCAGGGGATGCCCTCTATGCATTGAGGAAATCACTAAATGCTCCAGTTGATCAGCTCAAGGATTGGAATCCAAATCAAGTTAGTCCATGCACTTGGTCCAAAGTTAGTTGTATCAGCAATAATGTTGTTTCTGTGTAAGTAATTTTTTTTTTTATTTTTTTTTAACCTTCGGACCTTGATATGTGCACTACTATAATGTTGCTAGCATTTCAGTGCAGGTATGGCGTATAAATCAAGTCTTCGCTCTTTAGCTGCCAATCTTCAAATTTATATCTGGTATCTAATCAAGTGTCTTATTTTTTCGCAGATCATTGACGTCCATGGGATTTTCTGGAATCTTATCTCCTAAAATTGAAGTTTTGAAGACTCTCCAAACACTGTGTGTTTACAGAATTACAGTATGGGTCCAATTAATATGCCTAAATCCATCTGTGTTAGCCTTTAGCAATGAACTAATATTATTGAGAGGGTTGAAGATTCCATATCTAAATTCCATAGAATAATATGGCATGTTTTATATTTAATTCATGTGGCCTATCTGAGATAACATTGCTGGACACATCAAGCCACTAATTCTAGTGAAAGTTAAGTCACAACTGAAGTTAAATGAAATAATAATTCAATTGATTTGACTCTTCGAGAATAGCAATCTTGGTGGTTATTGCACCCTCATTTTAAGCCTTGTTATTATTAGTATCTCCATTGCTTTCTCATATGGTTTTGTCTGCATTTTATGTTTTACGCATTTTGTAGGTGGCTCTGTGAGACTATGTTGAAGGATATGTAAACAGTGCATGGAATTTTTCTAGTAGAGTTGCCTCAGTGAAATTGCTTTTGCACTTTTCCCTTGTATTCTTCTTTGAAGACCATTTTTGTTAGCATCCATTGTTCTGATATAGACTATTAGGCCTCGTTTGGGAACAGGCTAATTTAGTAACTTTTTAGCTATTTGGCTAAACTATGAGCTAAAAAAAAACTAGTATGTTTGGGATGACTTTTTGGCTTTTTACGAAAAGATATGCAAAAAGTAGATAGAAAAGAGAATCTTTGACTTTTTGGTATGGGTTGTTGGCTTTTTAACTAATTTAGTAACTTTTTGACTTTTTGGCTAAAAATGAGGGTTCCCAAATGAGGCCTTATAAACATCTCTAATACTTCAATACCATCACATTATTGTAATTTATAAATTGAAACTTTTTACAAAATTTGTGAATACTGTGAGCCATGATGTTTGTCAAATAGTGCATATTTATGTTTCACTAACCATCTAGGGATCACAGATATGGATACAGGATATGGATATGAAACAATACGGTCACGTTAACACGACAATTGTAAAAAAAATCGGGAGGCAACATGGCAAGGACACAACAACAAATAAATAAATAAATATTTTTATATGTATACATGAAAATAAGGCCAAACTTGATTGGAAACCAAGTTTATGATGTGCACATTTATACAACTAATGTATTGGCTCAATCCTCTAATAATCAGCAAGTTTGCTAACCCAATTAAATTAGCAACAAAAATTACAAACCCAATTAAATTAGAAGATCAAACCACCAAAACTGTGTTGGGAATGTGTTATTCTTTGTTTATTAAAAAAAAAATTATGATATAGATGATAGAGATACATATATAGATACATATATAGATACATATATATGTCTGTCAATATAGAGAGAAAGAAGAGTTTTTCACTTACCTTGAGCAAATGAGAAGAATGAGTTTAATCGTCCACGCCGATAACACAGACCACAATGCCGTTCAAATCCCTCCTGCCGTCCGAGACACTAGCCTTCTCTACGTCGGACCCGTCATCTTCCTTGTTGCTGCTTATCTCTTGCTTCTCTCTTTTCCCTCCAAAAGGTAAGTGGTGTAAAGGGATGAAAGGTTAATTTAGGGTTACTATTGGTAATATAATGGGGGTGTAATGAGAGTTATATTTTTTTTTAGTGGTGTAATGAGATGGAGGGTGTAAGGAGGTAAAATAGTGGTGTAAGTAGAATCACCCTACAATTTTTCCACCATTTATGATATCCAACAATTTATCACACACGAGCTTGCTTATTCAAGTATTAGCAATAATATTTAAATAGCACCTCCTTCTCATACATCAAGAAAATTGCCATCTTGGTAAACATTGATGAAACACCTCTCATTTATCCTTTTAACACAAGAAAATAAGTAATTTCAAAGACATTTTCCATTTTACCAAAAATCCCCAATTTCTAGGGTTTTCATCATTAACAAACTATCATCACTTTCTAAGAGGAACTCCATTACACCATTTTTCATGAGTTCAACAGAAGAAAACACTCAAGATAAAAGAAAAAGGTTGAGATGTAAACCCACATTCAAAACTCTCTCTACATTTTAAATCAAAATCAATAAAATCAACACAAAACTCAAGAACACTTTTAAATCAACAACAAATAGCAAAACTAGTATATATAACTCAAGAAATCCCTACCTCCAAGTAGAAGCTCAAAAGGAAAGATGAGAGAAACCCCCAAGGTGCTCCAAACTCGTATTTTCTTGGATCAAAAGAAAGCTCACACCAAACTCTAGCCTTTTTGCAAAGGATGATGGGTAGGAAAGCCCTAGAGCATGGAGTATTTTTAGAGAGAAGGAATGAGAGAGAGAGAGAGAGAGAGTCGGATCTAGGGTTTTGGAGGAAGAAGACAATGAAAAAGTGATAAAATTCCCGCTGCTGAAATCTAATATATGCGAAGCTCGCTCAAGCGAAGGAGTCGTCGCTCAAGCGACCAAACACAACGAACGAACCTCGCTCGAGCGCAAGAAGCTTCGCTCGAGCGAACAAAGCAAGGCTTCAGGTCTACAACCCACCAACGCAGACGCACGCTTGAGCACAAGAATTCTCACTCGAGTGAAGAGACACACCAAATAAGGCTCGCTCGAGCGCAAGAAGGCTCGCTCGAGCGCAAGAAGGCTCTCTCGAGCGAAGAGATAAATACCCAAGTCTCGCTCGAGCTCAAGAAGACTCGCTCGAGCGAAGAGGCTGTTAGGACCTTTTGTTGTCAAATTCCATGGATCAAAACCAAGGTTGTAACAAGAGTTCTTTAAGAAGTTGGTTTCCTTCAAAAACAGGATTACTTGGGAGTTCTACAAGAAGTTGGTTTTCTACAAGAAGTTGGTGAAGTTGGTTTTCTACAAGAAGTTGGTGAAGTTGGTTTTCTACAAGAAGTTGGTTTTCTTTCCCAACTAGGATTGCTTTGATTTTCTATATATAGTTGGGTTTCTCCCAAATCTAAGCTATTCATTGATTCATTCATTGAATCCTCCAGATCTTTCTTTTTGGTTCTTAAAGGTTTATATCTGGGGATATTTTATTTTTCTTTGATGTCTTATTGAGTATTCAACTCATGATCTGAAAAGGCTACATCAAAGGTTTTGTTTGTTACACAAAAGAGAGAGTTGTTCTTCAGTTGTGGATTCTGAAGAATTCGAGCCTGAAGCTTCAGTTGTGAATTCTGGAGTGGCTCATCAAAGTTGTTCTTCAGTTGTGGATTCTGAAGAATTCGGTCTGAAGCTTCGGTGGTGGAATCCGGAGTGGCTCATCAGAAAGACAATTCCGTGGTGAAGATGGGGTTGGAAGAGGCACATAGAGGTTGGTTCAATTAGGCGTTGTGGATTCGCTAGATAATTGAGAGTGATACCTGTGTAATTCCTTTATATCTTCTTAGTGGATTGTTCTGGTGGCTGTGGCCCGTGGTTTTTTGATCACAATTGGAAGGTGTCCAATTGTGGTTTTTCCACGTAAAATCTTTGTGTCTCTTTCTTTTGATTGTTTGATTGGGATTTTTATATTCTGCTTAAAATTGATACATAATCACAAATCAACATCTAGGAGGTTTCTAGATTTTTCAGAGGCAAAAACCTAGGCAGCAACCACTTGCACAAACTCACAACCAACCTGTTCCAAATTCGCTCAACACATCCCAAAGCTCAAATATAAGGAAACAAAGGGTGGAAACAAGGTATAAACCACAACACACAATCACGGATCGCTATAACCCTCCCCCCTTAAAGAATTTCATCCCTGAAATTTAGACAAACCAACAAACAAATGTGCTTTTACAACTATAATCATTCTAACAACATTTTCAAGTTATAACATCAACACCCAACCAACTTTTACCCTTCTTTCCATCATCATTTCATTTAAACAACATTCGTTCAAATTAGAGATATGAGATAAAACATTTACAACAAAGTATCATTCTTCCATAAGCTCATACTCAATTTAACAATACATTCAACAACAGGTGATTAACAATTTCACACTCTCCCCTCATCACTAGGGGACATTACACTCAAAATAAAACAATCAATCACGTTCAAATAAATCTGGATACTTGGAGCGGACCTCCGCTTCCCTTTCCCAAGTTGCTTCCTCGATTCCATGGTGTCTCCACAACACCCTCACTAACAGTATGGTCTTGGAACACATAATGAAACCCCGAAAGTTATGGCAGTAAAGCTAACTGGTACGCCACTTCCCCGATCCTCTCCACTAATGCGAAGGCCCAAAGAACCTCGGAGACCACTAACCACTCTTACCGAACCTCATCAAACTTTGCCTAGGTGAGATCTTAAGGAACATACGATCGCCCACTCCAAAGAACAAAGGTTGGCTTTTCTTATCGGCATGACTTTTCTATCGGCTTTGGGCCGTAACTAACCTCTTTCGGATGAGTGCGACTTTCCCGGTTGCCTCCCTAACAAACTTTGGACCCAACAATGGTGCATCCCCTACCTCGGCCCAACAAACTGGTGACCTACAAGGTCAGCCATACAAGGCCTCAAACGGTGCCAAGGAAGACCTCCCAACCAACCAAAGGAACACAACACCAACCTCCGGCCACAACCAATTTGGAACACTACTCCGACTCTAGGAATGTCAAGGATACTGAATTAGTCAAGAACACAAGGAAAGGGTCACTGACTTCCCCTCGGTTCACACCACTCTCTAGGTCTATGACACAAGACCAATGAATGACCATGGCAACCATTAGCCCAAACACTCTCCACGCTTAGCATTCTAACAAGATGAAAACTAGATCTTTACCACAAGATCCTTGATTACCTCATTTAAGGAAAAGGTCACAATAAAACTCGGCTCGAGACAAGACTTCGGTCTAACAAGTTCTTACAACGCCTAACAATCCACATAACCAAACGCACAAAACTCAAGATTTAGAAATACAATCAAAGTGGTTACACCATTACAACCATAAGGGTACAATAATTAACAACTCAATTCCAAAAGAAGGTTTTCATCTTTTTCTCAATTATGTGTAAAAGTCATCTCTTTACATACAAAACATTTTCTCAAAAGTGTTTCAAATTCACACCGGTTACAAGTCAGAATGCATTTTCTTCCTTTCAAGCAACAATCGAAAATTTGTTCATTTTAATTTCCGCTCCACCGCAACAACCGGCGGATCCCTGCCGTTAACCAACAACACCCATCACCCACATGGTGATGCCACAACCGTAACAACATAACATAGCATTTCCATAATATTAATTAATAGAATATGACAACTATACCATTCCGTTCGGCCAATAACATTATTCTTACCACACAAGTTATTATTTACACAAAATAACGATACGATCACATAAACTAGTTAAAATAGGAATTGTTCTTGCCATCTTAAAAGAAAGAATATCTCCCTTCTTCTTTTTTTTTCAAAATTTTATTTGAATTCATGCTGTTTTCCAATGAAGGATTCGTGTTATAAACATCCAAGTAAAAAAAACAATTCATTTCGTAATTATTTTTCCCAAAACAAGTTTTAAAATTTCACCCCAAGGGTTTTAGTTTAAATAGAAATGCCAAGAAAGTTTTCAAAAAAAAAACCAACAATCACATATCAATTTATCTTCTCAACAACACCCGGTGAATCCCCACCATCACCCAATCACATCCATCACACTTACAGTGTTTTCACAAGGAGATAGCCACATCTCTTAATATAACAACAATTAGAAATAATCACGGTGTAAAATGAAACAATGCAACACACATATCTTTCCAAACTCCAAAGGTTCCGTGCCAACACAAACAGTAGCCAAAAGAACATCAATACCCAAGAGCCTATGAGTATTCCCAACCTAGAAGCTAACACTCTACCTTGATTCACGGCTTCAATAACTTACGTAGAGATGCGCGTACAATGATAACCACACACAAACGCAAGGCCCAACGCCCTAGGCATAACCCACGGCACCACGTCGCCTTCTAGCCAATTTGTACTAATCTTCCAAAAGCTCAACTTTGCAACCCACATCTAACCATTCTAAAGTGACTATTTGTCACCCTCCTTGATATTTCCAACTTAACTAATCGCCCGAGAGTTTCCGCTCCCGGTATTCAAACACCTACATATCATTCTCAAAGAGATTCAATTCACACGCCTAGATGGCCAACACACTCTTATACCCAACACAAGACCGAGTAGGTCAACGGCGATCACACGATCCGGGTCACCCAAGACAATCCTACCAACGGTACACTCATTACCTAAAACACCAACCATTCATCGCTCTAGTAATACTTCAAGTATCTACCCACGGAATTCCTTTCCTTACTCAAATCTCCACCAAAATTTAACAACACTACAAGCTCATTCCACACATATCTTTATTTACTCACAATCAACCTTGACACAGCACCAACCCTATTCGTGGTCGATAGGACCCCAATGAACTCACCAATCAAAAGTTTTAAAACACTAAGCAGCACACAAAAACACCATTCTCACTACCCGAGGTGGAGACCTCATACCCTCCTAGACATTCCTACATCACTTCCACCAATCTTCATAAAATTCTAAGGTCTCACACTTCCTCAAACTTAATACTACGTTTGTCACAAAATTCTCGCAGACTTCTCAAACCCCTATCAACAATTTCTAAATTAAACAAAATCAAAGGCCATCACAAAATTCAACAGTTGATACACAATAGTACTAGGATCACCAATTCCATTTACACATTTCATTACACATACATAACAAGAAAATTTAAGTTTCATTAGCAAGCCCCACATGTGAGGGTAACAAATAACCATACATAACTACGGCGCCTTAGCACCCTACGACACATCGATCAATCCCAAAAGTTTCACAATTTACAACATACATTTCTAAAACAAAAGTCCCTCTCAAGGGTGATACTACCGCGCTGGTTTAAAAGTCTACCCTCACGAAGCTTCCGAAGCCTAGCCTCTTCGGGTCTGATACTGATAACGTCCCCGACTGGACTGATGGAACAAGGTCCGACTAGATTCTGAAACACCGAAAGGATGTACACGTAAAGGGCAAAAACGTCTAGCATGGCTCCGCTGACCACAATCAAAACAAACAATGGACTTCCAACTTTGAACTTGATTTGGAGCCTGAACCTCACTGGATCCCCCAACGGACGAGCTCGAAACCCTCGAAGAAAACAAGGACCGAGTCTGGGAGTGAGCATGCGCTCGCCTCCACCTCTTGCTAAGTCTAGGGTGCTTATGAACTGTAGGAGTTATCGATGTGGCCTCCTCTCTAACTCGACCAACACTGCTAACCACGGCCTCTCCGTGGGTCACTGCCTCGACTAGATCAAAGTAATTCTTCCACCTAGACTCAACCACCTCCCCTCGGATATCATCACACAACCGCCTCTCAAACTCATGACAACGACGCTCCTCTATAGACATCAATTCTGGAACTAATCTCGACAAACTGGCAAACCTCCTCTCAAACTGAGCCAAAGGAGTAGCACCCTGGTGCAACTTGACAACCGTTCCCTCAACCTTTCCCGAGCAGAAGGAGGGAAATACTTGGCCAAGAAGGCCTCGGTAAACGCAACCCAAGTGGTACCCACGGTACCCTTCACACACTTCCACCAATAATTCGCAGCCCCCTTCAACTGGAAGGTCGTCAAAGAAACCCTCAACCCCTCGTCCTCGACTCTAAGCATGTCAAGAGTCTTGGTAATCTATTCCAACCAACTCTCCGCCTCCAGTCGTCTTGCCTCTCCCAAAAACTCCGGTGGATTGGAGCGAAGAAACTCCTTAGTAAGCCTGGGGGTACGCCCGTTGTCCCCCTCATTGCGAGCTAGAATATCCTGTGCCGCTCTCATAACCTTGCGTGCAACTTCCCTACCGACAGCCGATGCTGTAACGATAGGTGCTAAGGGAACCGCCATGCCCCTACCGACACTCCTACTACACCTCCATCCTCTAGTTCCCTGTGTAGACATCCTATAAAATTCAAAAACAAAACCAACTAAGTGCACGATGCAATAGCCTCCCTAAGGCATACACTCTCACCACCATGACTTTGAACCCTTCCCGACATCTTAATTAAGGAACAAAATGGATAACTTAGCACATAATTCCAAATGTGCCCGCAACTTGCCTCACACATTAAACTAATACAATTATATACATTCTAACACACAAACAATTCAATTCACTCCACATAACCACGTAGTTACGTAAGCACATACGAATTATCCTTTAATGATGAGATTCGTCCCACGAGAAACCAAGAATTCTTAGTAGAATGAGTATTGATCAGGTACCCTTCTAATAAGACCTCAAGGAATCTAATCCCATACCCACATAGTCACATAAGCATGGCGGAATCTAATCCCGTACCCTTCTATGTGATTATGTGATAACATGCTTATGTGACTATGTGGGTATGGGATTAGACTTTTGGGATGTGATAACAACCACTTCCCGCGAGTATTGATCATGAGTATTGATCAGGTACCCTTCTAATGAGTTTTGTCTATGTGATTATGTGATAACAACCACTTCCCGCGAGCCCCAAGTATTTAAACCCGATAGCTCTGATACCAAGTTGTCACGCCCCGAAAATTAACTCACATAACTAATACATCAACCCACTCCCAAAATGAGATATTGATCAAATTCATTTGCATGGTTCCAATGTTTACCAAAGTATTCTCACATGCCATTATACATTTATTTACTCACTAGTACATGAATCTATTGCATGTAAAAGAAATCATTACATCACAATGAATAAGGCCCTCAAGGGCCTATAAGTTCCAAGGCAATAGCCCGGCTACACATATTGGTCTCTCGGACCCAAACACATTAGCCTTTGGCTTACAAAAAAAAAATATCACAACAAAATAAGAGTTAAGCTACTCTTCTTCAAACATTTCCGTGCCCTTAGCTTGGCGAGGTCACCACATCTTTACCTGCACCAATTTCCATAGGGGTGAGCATAAAGCCCAGTAGAGATTCTTCACAAAGTATATACAGTTATGCCAATTCTATCAACGTTAAAAATGCATATGTAATGCCATGCAAGTGCCGATAATGAAGGAAAATCTTATTTTGATGCACTATTTCAAAATCATCATGTTCTCAATTATATTCAATGCACAATTTTAAATTCACCATATTCTCGATAATATTTAGCAATCTCATCAATTTCAAACTTCCAATATTTAAATCAATAGGGGCGGTAAATACGACACTGGTAATTCCTAGGCTGGTGTTTGCAAGTAGTCTCTACGAGCACTACCAAACTATCATTTTTACCGGTATTAACCGGAAGGCTCGACACCTATCTACGCGGCTTTCGGGTCTTTCACCCTAGACACTCAGGCCAACTTAGTAAATTCATCTACACCTCCTATCCGGACTTACCAACGTATTTACTTCATACACATTTCCATTAGTTCCCATCACAATAACATTTTTCATCATGATGCAAATCTCTTCAATTTAGATTCACAATGCCCAATGATAAATGAAGTAATATGCAATGCAATAATCCTTTCCATACCTCATAGCATTTCTCCATTTTGAATATCTCTACAACAATGCCAAAATTTACATTCTCATATTCACCTTTCAATGTTCATCCACAAAATTAACATGTGTCATCAACATGTTACCACAATTCTCTTTTTACATGTCCTAACAAATTAGTCTCTCCATGGCTACAAGCGACATATTTCAAATATAAATTCCCGATGTTTACAATTTTTCCACCATTTATGATATCCAACAATTTATCTTACACAAGCTTGCTTATTCAAGTATTAGCAATAATATTTAAATAGCACCTCCTTCTCATACATCAAGAAAATTGCCATCTTGTTAAACATTGATGAAACACCTCTCATTTATCCTTTTAACACAAGAAAATAAGTAACTTCAAAGACATTTTCCATTTTACCAAAAATCCCCAATTTCTAGGGTTTTCATCATTAACAAACTATCATCATTTTCTAAGAGGAACTCCATCACACCATTTTTCATGAGTTTAATAGAAGAAAACACTCAAGGTAAAAGAAAAAGGTTGAGATGTAAACCCACATTCAAAACTCTCTCTACATTTTAAATCAAAATCAATAAAATCAACACAAAACTCAAGAACACTTTTAAATCAACAACAAATAGCAAAACTAGTATATATAACTTAAGAAATCCCTACCTCTAAGTAGAAGCTCAAAAGGAAAGATGAGAGAAACCCCAAGGTGCTCCAAACTCGTATTTTCTTAGATCAAAAGAAAGCCCACACCAACTCTAGCCTTTTTGCAAAGGATGATGGATAGGAAAGCCCTAGAGCATGGAGTATTTTTAGAGAGAAGGAGTGAGAGAGAGAGAGAGAGAGAGAGAGAGAGAGAGAAAGAGAGAGAGTTGGATCTAGAGTTTTGGAGGAAGAAGACAATGAAAAAGTGATAAAATTCCCGCTGCTGAAATCTGATATATGCAAAGCTCGCTCGAGCGAAGGAGTCATCGCTTGAGCGACCAGACACAACGAACGAACCTCACTCGAGCGCAAGAAGCTTTGCTCGAGTGAACAAAGCAAGGCTTCAGGTCTACAACCCATCAACGCAGACGCACGCTCGAGCACAAGAATTCTCACTCGAGCGAAAAGACACACCAAACAAGGCTCGCTCGAGCGCAAGAAGGCTTGCTCGAGCGAAGAGATAAATACCCAAGTCTCGCTCGAGCGCAAGAAGACTCGCTTGAGCGAAGAGGCAAAAACGTGGGCAGCAACCACTTGCACGAACTCACAACCAACCTGTTCCAAATTCGCTCAACACATCCCAAAGCTCAAATATAAAGAAACAAAGGGTGGAAACAAGGTATAAACCACAACACACAATCACGGATCGCTATAGGTTTAGGGTTTGGAAGAGAAGAAAACAGAGGAGGAGGTGGTGGTGGTTGCAATTTGTGTAGGTTGATCGTAGAATAATGAAGTTCTGGAGTGGAACAAGGGTTGTGACAGTTTTGGGGTGGCGAAGGGCTGGTGAAGGTAGAAGAAATGGCAATGTGGTTAAGAGAGAGCTATTAGAGGTGGAGGTGGTAAGGGAGGGCTACCGGAGTTGCGCAAATGATGGAGGAGGATTGCTGGAGATGAGAGAAGAGTAGAGAAAATAGAGTAATGGTGAAGGGTAGTGGGTGGGGTAGGATTTAGGGATCAATTGGTAATTTTACAAAAGGACAAAATTGTAATTAAAAAAATAAAAATTAAATGATGTAGTGAGCTTCTTTTGTGGTGTAAATTAAATCATTGGCCACCAAAAAATTTCCTTCTTTTCTTTTGTGAAAAAGGGATACTTTTGTTGTTAAATCTACATATCTACTTGCACTAGAATATCTTATATTTACATCATTCTCTAGACTTATTCTTATACTTCAATATGTAAATTGTCAAATTTTTCTCCCCTCTTCTTATTTTTTATCTTTTATATCATAATGATCTATACATTTGCTTTATCATACTTCCATAAATGTATCCAAAATCATAATTTTTTTCTACATGATATTAAAAAGAGTAATATTACAAACACTAATTAGTATGATAAAGCAACTAAGTCATAAGAATATGTGCGGGTTCCACCACTTAACATGAGTCCCATCTGATATTGTATCTGGTTAGTGTGATAGTTGATATACTAATTAGTATTTGTAGCATTACTCTATTAACAATAAGAATATTTTTTCAAAAAATCCTATTTTTAATACTTATGTATCAATTGGTCCTAATTAATTTTTTATAATCTATTTAGTCTTGCAGTCATTCAAAAAACCAAAAAATCCAATTTTAGATTTAGCACAAAAAATAGAAACTAAATCTATATTATAGGAGAAATCACACTTATTTAAATATTTACCCTATTTGAATTAGAACATATATTTTAAGAGAAAATCATGGCAGCTAGAGCCTAATACAATTATTCTATTTGAAATCTTGTTTTCCCTACTAAAACATGATAACATCTTCAAATCCGTCAATAAAAACTATAAACATTCACACTTTTTAAAGTGAAATTATATAAGTTATCAAATAAAAAGTGTAAATATTCATATTAAGAAAATTATCAGATTATGAGCTTTCACATTTTTTCCTAATGTGGAAATATAAAAATTACGTAACAAATGTGGAAATATAAAAATTACATAACAAAAATTTCATACAAAGATCAAAATATAATGTGAATGTTCCTTGTAAATAACAAACATACAACTAATCTTCGGAAATGCAAAACTCATATCAAAATACAATATGAATGTTCACATCTATAACTAACATACAATTAGCCTTAAAATAAAAAAAAATTAAAAAAAAAAAAACTGAAGTCATACTGATGTAAACATTCACACTGCAACTTAAAAACACAAAACCAAATTGAAAAAAGTAAGTCAACCATTCTAATTGTTCAACAATTACAAAAATGATTGTCCAACCAACAAGCATATTAATAAATAATATATAACAAATTATCAAACAATATACAAAAATTTATCAAATAATTCATATACATTGATGCACCTTTTCAGAAAAATCTATATATAATCAACACCGACATAATATTAGCGAATAAACTATACAATACCAATGACTACATAAACTAACAAATAAACTACGACTCGTGTGTAACAGTGGCAAAAAAAATGACAATCTTTGAAGACCTCCAGCAAAATTACTACTATTTCACCTTTGAGGGTGTCATGACCCGAACCCACCCCTAAAAATTTAGGTCATAACCGGCCGGTAATCTCTTGATTACCTTCGGCCTCAAACAAACATACAGAGTAATTATAGTAATGGGGCCAAAAGTGGAAGAACACAACAAAAGAATGAGTCCATTGAGCTATACCAATATGAGCAAAATGTAACACATCTACGTCACTTACATACCCATGCAAAAAGAATATAAGTATTGAAAGAAATTTGTGCATAACGTTTACAAACCCAAGACCACATTAGCAAAACAAAGCAAGGACCAAGTATGATGTGAGGCAAGACAAAACTCCATCTTCGAGACATGACTCGATTGGATCTCAAAAAGGATGGCTCCTGAAGCTGACTCTAGGGGTGTGCTCCATGCTGCGGATTACCTATATGTGCATGCAAAAAATTGGGTGAACGAAGCTCAATAAGTAACAATACAGTAAGACAGTGTAATAGATAGTCATAAGATTCTCACAATACACAAAATCGTATAAATAAAATGGCCTTAGGCCCAATCATGCTTCAAAACGGCCTCGGGCCCAACATATTTCAAAACGGCCTCGAGCCTAATATATAACAAAACGATATCGGGCCCAATTATGTATCAAAACGGCCTTGGGCCCAATCATATTTCAAAATGACTTTCAGCCCAATATATAACAAAACGGCCTTGGGCCCAATATATAACAAAACGGCCTTGGGCCCAATCATATTTCAAAACGGCCTCAGGCCCAATATATAACAAAACGGCCTCGGGCCCAACTTTGCACATATCATATAACATTAATGAGATTTCTCATTTCAAACAAATCACAATGTCGACACCAATCACCGTTCATGTTTCGAGGTACACAATAACTAACATATAAATATGGTATTATTACTCATAGTGATGATTGATCTTGCGGTGTTTCCTCCGGCACACGACCTACACCAAGCATGTTACACACGTATTCGATAAATAATTCGTTCATATCATATACATTTTCTTTTAGTGATTCACAAACCCTTTTTAATGGTTCATAATCATGATTTCACTCCCAATAGGGTTTAAATAAGGTTGGAAATGCATTCCGGAAGTTGGGAGAATCAATACAAAAAAATAGGATTTTCCCCCTAGTTGGTCGCACATGCAGCCGGTCCAACCACTCGAGCGGTCTAGTTCCGCACGTGCGGAAATTGCAGCCACTCGAGTGCCCAGTGCTGTCCAGTTTTAGTTCAAAGCATGGGCCGCTCGTGCGGAGCCCATGGACGCATGAGTGGTCTAGGCACACCTAGACAGTCCGAAAATGGCTCAAAGATGAAAACATTTTCATCTCATTCCCAAGCCCAAATCCATGCAAAAATAACTCAAAAACATAATATATAAGCATGATACAAGTGTAATTCCACATTAAACATATAAATCTTGCATCAACATCAACTTCATGGTCTCATCTTTTCACAATTTTATGGTTTTACATACACAAGTCAAAATACATATATTCATGAATGATTTTCTCACAAATCTTGTTTATGTGAACCATCTAGGGTTTGTTTCATGCACCAATCATAAAATGAACTCAAATCAAACAAAGGCGTAGAGATTAGGGTCCAATTTCATGTCTTTAGCTCTAGCCACCACACAACTCAAACCCTAGCTCAAAATTCCTAATTTCTTCATGATTTCTTGACAAAGATGAGTTAGAGACAAAATTTGTTAGTAAATTTCCATACTTTAACTCAAATCTATGATTGGCCTCTTGATTCCCTTCAAATCCCTAGCTTTCTCCTCTTTCTCTTTCTCTTTCTCTAACTCACACTTTGGAGCCCTCTTCCAACAAAAGAAGAACAAAAGAGGCTATACATATATAACTTAACTCAAAAATCTTAATTTATTCATTACGAATCATAATTTTCAAAATCTCACCAAAGGCTCTAAAAATGATGTTAATCATAGCTATGAAGTCGGTTTTTATTTATTGTGCCTCTACAGCCTTTAATTTCAATTCAAAGTTTCAATTGCAACAGATATTCTTACTTTCAACAAATATTTTTCCAAATTCACATATTTCCCATAATTAAACTTATAATTTCATATCAAACACATAATTACATACATAATTAAGCATAGTACAAGTTGGGTTATCACAGAGGGTTATTTTGGAAAGTGTCAAAAAAGCTGACTTGTGACGTCCTAAAATAATTAACATTATCTCGTCTCATATTAGTGCTGCGATTGCTTTAATAATCTCATAACTTCTATTCATTATATCTTTGATCATTATAAAAAATGGCATATGCAATATATATTCACCAATCATAGATTCTAAATCTATAGCATATGGCATGGATACAAGAACAAAAAGAGAAATAAAACCAAGTAATGAAATGCCTTAATAATTACACATGGATACAAGAATAAAAAGGGAAATAAAACCAAGTAATGAAATGCCTTAATAATTACAACTTTCCAAGACGATACGTGGTTACAACAAAATGAGTTTAAACTCAATACAAGTAAAGCCTTGGGCTTAAACAAAAATAATTACATTAAGAAAACATAAATGAAGCCTTAAGCTAGGGTGAGCCATAGCCCAGTAAAGATACTTTAACACAATATATGAATCTTATCAAAATTATAAAGTGAATGCACATACATGCCATTTGTCAAATATTTCTCATTTTCCATCTCAAAACAATGTAATGCTAGATTATAAATTAATTCATGAAAATAACCCTTTTATATCAGAAAAGAGGGCAGTGGATATAACACACTGGGAATCTCTAGGTACGTGTCTGCCAGTAGGTTATACAAGCACTACCAAAACCATTTTATCGATACTAATCGAAAGGATCGGCACCTAACTGCTAGAGTTTTTGGACTTTCACTGGATACACCGACCAACATAATAAAACCACAACCACACCCCCTAACCAGATTCACTATGATATTCACCCATTTTTCTCAAAATTAATACATTTACAATGTTCAATAAGAAATGATGCTCGATACACAATGTATAATAAATTAGTTTCAATTCAACATAATCCTCATTTAATGTCTACAACAATCAATACTATCTTCCACTAATAGCTCAAAACATATGTTTCTATTCAATAGATAATTTCCAATAAAGGATACAATTTTATCAATTATAATGGAAGTGATACTACATATTTAACTTCGCCATCATCATCGACATAAACATTGTTCCAATTTCACAATACCCAATATCATTTTTCATTTTCCCTTTACAATTCCAAATGTCCAAAAATTTAAGGCAAAACCCCCTTTGTTTTACCAAATCAATTTCAAAAAGAAATATCCACCATATTAATATTTCTCACTCATAAATACATCCCACAACCATTTTCAGGAATCCATTTGGAAAACCCCTCTTTTGATTTCAAATCCAAACCCTAGGTTTTTCCAAAATTTCCCAAATCAATACCCCTTTCAAAATAAAATAAAAACAAAATAACTAAGCTAAAAATCATATAAAAGAGTCAAAGAAATCCATACTTCAAAGTTGAAGACACGAAGAAACGATGGGTAGAACTTGACAGAGTCAAAAACACGAAATGCTCATATTAAAATGAAGCCCTTGACATGCTCAACATTTTTCTCCAAAGGACTAGGGTAAGGAAACCCACAGATTAAGAGTATTTTGGGCTAGAAATGCGAACTAGAGAGAGTGTGTACATGGATCTAGGGTTTTGGACTGTTTAGAGAGAGAAAGAGATGAAAAAGTGACTGAGAATAGCTTCCTTTCGGACTGATATACGCATAGGCCGCTCGAGCGCAGAAATGGTCGCTCGAGCAACCAAAACCACTGCTCGAGCTCACAATGACTCCCTCCAAATAGTTGAAACCTACAAAAGATCGCTCGAGCGCAAGAAATACCACTCAAGCGAAGATATCAAACCCTCAATAGTTTTACAGACTGTAAAAAACCGCTCGAGCGCATGAATGGTCACTCGAGCGAACAAGCCAAAATCTAAGCAACAACTCTTTAAAAAACTAACTTTTCAACCTGTTTCAAATGTAATCAAAACCTCTAATAGACAAACTCAACACGCAACAAGATGGAAATGAAATGGACAACAGCTACATATATGGGTTCTCAGACCCAAAAGCAACAAATAAGTCGGATCTAAATCAGAATCGTTATATGACTTTTTTGTTTATTACAAGAAGACGTGCCAAAAATAGAGTGATGATGTGATCCAAATAAACCAAAAAGCCAATAAAGTGATTTTTTTATTTTTTTATTTTTTTTAACACTTCTCAAAAGAGGCCTGAATGAGGTTTTTGTGAGAGGGCTTTGGTTTCTAACAAAGGCAAAACGTTTTCTTCTATTATGAACCATATATCTCTCCACATATATCTAGGGCCACTTAGGTAAAATTGCATTATATTATGAGGGTTGCTATATACCCCTACCTTTTTTCTTTGGTCCTCCATTTTTTTGAACCCCTACCTAGCTAAATGAGTCCCCTTTATTTTCTCTTTAAACCCCCACATTAATTCTAACTATATCATCCCCCTAACCCACTCTCCCAACCCAACCACTACCAGCTCTGGCCACACCCTCCTCCGCCATCTCCATCTCCATCTCCATCTCCATCTCCGGCAACCAACCCATTGTTGTCGTCTAGAACAGACTGGCGACCAACCCGCTACCGTTGTCCATCATCTAGTGGGTGAGGTTGTTTGTTACTAATATTCAATAATGAAAGTTGTTGGGTTTCCATGTGTTTGCAATTGGAATTCTTCGATTTGCTAGTGGACGTCTCTTTGGATAGGTTTCCTTACATTTGATTACAGTTTACGGTGGATGGTTGTCCGCTATTGGGTTCTGTTCACTGATCTCCAAGATCTGTGTTGGTGTCTTTTCGGTTACGGGTGGCGCCGTCACAGGGTTACTCTAGTCTTATCATGATATTGTTGTTGTTCGATGTGTACCCAATCTAATGTTTAGATTTGTTGTCTCTTTTGTTTTGCTGGTATTTTCAATCAAGAATAGTGATTTTCTATGATCTAGGTTAGTGCTTTTGGTTGTGGGCAACATCATGACTAGGTTGTCCAGCTATAGTTTCGGAGCTTTGTGTGAGGTTTTCTGGCGGTGGTCCATGGCGGTGGTTGGGGATGACAACGGTGTTCTGAAGATAGTGATGCTACGATGATGGCAATGGTTGGCCGGCCGGGCGGCGTTGGAGGTGAGGATGGTGAATGGTGGCTACCGGATGTAATAGAATTAGGGTTAGGGTTTTGAAAATTAGGGTTAGAGGGTTAGAGATGAGGATAGAAATGGAATTTTATTTTTGGACAAAATTGAAATTAAAAAAAATGAAAAAGAAAGGGTTCAAAAAAATAAGGTAAGTGTAAGTAGCAGCCTTCCATATTATTTCTTGTCGTTGTAAGAGAAAGTTTTGATCAAAACTTCCTTCTAATTTGACCTATTATTGGTGTTAATTTTGTATTATATAAATACATTTTAACTTGACTAATTTAATATTTATATTATCAAAGAGTAATATTAGAAATTATAAAAAAATATATATATATCATGAAAGATTCTTCACTATTAGATTACAAATACAATAAATTAATATACACTAATCAGATGATGAAAATTTTTATAAAATATTTCATAATATTTTTTTCATAATTTCTAATATTACTCATTATAAAATTGTAAAAATGGTAAATCATAGTTCGTTAACTTATTAATATGCCATTGATTTAAGTTTTGTTAGCCTATGTTTGGGAAGTAAAAGTTGGGATTTTTTTGGCTAAAATAGTTACAAAAAAATAAATGAGTCTTTTGAGAAGTTGGTAAAAAGCGAGCTTCTAACTTTTTACTCATTTTAGGTCACATTAACTCTCACATAAATTATCCACAAAAAGACAAAATAAGCTAAAAAAGTCAAAAAAATCAGCTTTTTACCAACTTTCCAAAACATTCCAAAATAGGCTTTTTAGCTCAATAAGACAAAATATCACATCCAATCCATAATCATTACATTATTTCTCTCACAAAAAGTAAAAAAAGTCAAAAAATACTTTCCAAATAAAAATTTTTAACCACAAACTAAAATAATTAAAAAGTCAAAAAGTTAAAAAACCAATCCATTTTCCAAACGAATCCTTAGTGTGTTGTGACTCAATTTTCTTCAAACATTGGGCACGTAAAGAATATGAAAAATAAGTGGGAGCACTAATTAGTGGACACTAATAATGTGACAGTGGGTCCCATCTACTACCACAATATTGTCATGTCTGTTTTTTCTTTTAAAAGTGGATACTAGTGATTACTTTATAGCAGCACTTTTAGTCTCCTCTAACATTGCCCGAAGAGTATTTTACCCTATTTTTGGAGCTGGCACCTCGAGACTCTTCCAGAAGCCGTTGGAACTTTGAAGTAAAACAGAGACCAGCAGAGAGAGAGAGAAAGATAAGGGAGATTGCTGGAGAGAGAGAGAGAGAGAGAGAGATGTCGGGGGGAGAGAGAAAAAGAAGCGTGAAGCTGTTGTGCCCATCTCTATCAAAAAAAGCGGTGGTGCCATTTGTGGTTTGGGATGATGAGAGGCTTGACCTTGGCTCCATAGCTCGGACCTTCGGGCTCGACTCCTGGACCTTGAAGCTCAACGGCCACTTCGTAAGCAGAGGGGTCGATCTCATTGCCTCATCGGTCACGTGGAAGTCCCTTCTCTCTTTCTTCTCCTCACGTGGTTTGTCCACCGGAGCCACCGACTCCGACCCCCTCATCGTCCACGGCCACCTCTCCAAACTCCCAACCAAGCGTAAAGTCCTACCTATCTATTTTCTTTCTTGTGTTTGGTTACTGAGAAACTTTTTAATATTACAAAAATGTAAAAACAAAATTGGAATTCTTGAACCTAAATTTGTTGCCTCTGTTCTGTTTGGACAAGTATTTAGTTTTGAAGTTGTAACTACTCAATCAATTATTAATTTAGGTAAATATGAAGTACTGGTTCTTCTATCGATTCTGGAAATAAATTTGTGCAAGAAACTCTAGGAAAAAGAAAGAAATTTGGGAGACTGAATCAAACTTGCGGTGTTCTGATTCAAGAAAAATCAGAATCCTCCAGTTTTGTGAGACTAGCTCTAGGACAGTTACTTGATTCAGTTGAGTTGCTAATTTTTATTTTTATTTATTTATTTATTTTTTTTAGCAACTAAAAAACAAGAAAAGCATGGTTGATTCAGTGTTTTCTTTTTCCTTGAGCTGATTTCTTGACCTTTGGAATTAAAGAAATCATTTAATTTGTGTTCTTGAGCTTCTTCTAGTACTCTTCTTGTTTTTGTATTCCAACATTATCTACTGTTATTGCTTCCTAGCACAAATCCGCTGAGAGGTGTCTTGTATTTACTGTGTAAGGGGCCTTTTACGGAGGCGGAGTGTAACAGAAAGAGAGTTGCGGAGTGTTCTTGTAATCCTTATTAGTGGATTTTGATTGTTTCCGGTACAGACATAGGCATCTCGCCAAACCACATATATCTTGTATTTGTGTGTCTGTTTGTTCTCTTGTTATTGTTTATTGTTTTGTCGTTGTAACCACGTTCTTGTATAACACCATCTTAGATGCATTGTTTCTCTTCATTTTGGAAATTTTGAAAGAAATCCTCTACTTCGCTGTGGTCTTGAAACATAAAATGAGAAATGTAATGTTGGTGGTAAGAACATGATAGAGAAATGACAAGACATGACGATCTGGTTTCACCCAAATCCAAACTGAAAGATCCAATCCTTTCATTTAATTCTGAATTTGTTTACCCAATTAAATCCGAGTCTGCATAAATGATTTTAATAAATCCAATCCAATCCAAATCTGAATCTGAATCTGATTACAATTGAAACCTATACCCTAGCAGGAAAATATAACATATAAGGTCTAGGAGAGTCCAACTTTGTTGATTTATTATTATTTTTTTAATTCTTCAACTTAACAGTCAACATGAAAGCTATTTATTAGAGTCTAACTTTGTTGCTTTGTGTTTTGGCATGTATTAATGGCTGTTTAGGTGTGGCTAAATATTTTAATCTAAATAATAATAATAATACTAGTAAGGAAAAAATAAGGGTTGGGTAAGATTTAAGAATTGGGTGCCCATGTCAAGCGGATTCGGATTAGATTGTTCATTATCAGATTTGGATTTGGATTAATGATTAATCGGTTCGAATCGGATTCTACCAAATTTGATTTGAATCTGACCACTATAGGGAGGGAGGTATGAGGACTTGTGGAACTGAGAGAGTAAGTGATGGCAGCTGTACAAATATAACCAATATATCTATCTTCGTATCCCCACTTGGAAGGGTTAGCTTAGGTATGTCTTGGCTGAAACTGAAGGTCTTTTATATTTTACATGTCACTTTAATTACCCATCAAATATGTAACTATTCATTTTGGCCTTTTCTTTAATGTTTATGGGTTATGTTATGCCTTTATTGAAAGGACTGTACTCTGTAACTATGCAAATCGAAAAATAGTTTGGACATCAAAAAACTGTCTGGCATGTTGCTGCAACATCATTACTTTGAAAAAACTGTCTGGCTGGGATACGGTAACAGCTATATATATATATATATATATTTTTGCTATATGAATATGTATTTAAGGTAAAAAAAAAAAAAAAAAAACCATCAAAGTTATATGTAGGTGTAGTGTTATTGTTATTTTTTTTAAAAAAATTTCTCCTCTTTCTTTCCATATATTTCACTGACCCCAAATCAAATTTCTAAAAGTTAAAAAAAAAAAAAAGAAAAAAAAATACACCATAAAAGTGGCCTAAGGTGTATCTAAACACACGACACATGTGTCCATGAAGTGTCCTCTTGAAAATAAATAAACATTGACACGTTGCGTGTCTGACACTTGGACCCCATGTGCACGTTGTGTCGTGCCGGTGTCTGATACGTATCAAACCTAAACACACCCATTTTCAAGTGACCATGCTTCCTGAGTTAGGTTTTCACAAGGCAACCTATACTCAATACCATAATTAATATCATTGCTACCAAGTTTGGAAAAATGGTGAGAATTATCATTATTGCATATTGTTATGTGTTTTTTTTTTTGGGTGAATAAGTCATAAAATAAAAATAGAAGGTATACACAAATACAAGGGGTATGCCCCAGGCCCTAAACCCAACTATACAAACAACCTAAAACAGCCTAAAAAGGCCAGCCAAACACAGAACAAGCTGAGACAAAACAGCTACAACTAACAAAAACAAGTAGAGAACCTAGAAAATCCAAAGCTATTAACTGGATGGATAAAGATACCAAACAATTAAATAACTTAGAATTATAACACAGATAGGCAAACTAAACTCAATCTCCAAAACATATTTTGATTCCTTAATTATGTTACAAACAGTATGTGGACCATGAGCACATTCCATAGGCTCAAAAAACTGATACAAAAAAGGACTATCCCTTACACAGCCCGTAAGGGTAAACCAACAAAAGATCTCCAAAATATTCACCCAAACAACAGTACCATAGTATATCAGATTCAACAGATATATACAATTTAAATAAAAGCTTTCTTCACACTTGAGGCACCTAAAGCAGCCATCCCTCCTTGCTGCCAACTTCCAGAAATTAACAGACTCTGCACAGATACATGAGTTCCAGAAATAGCAGCTATACAACAGCAAGTTATACACACCAGCTGCTGTATAATTGCACAAGCACACACTATATATTCTTTCTACACTCGGCCCACTATATAGGATCTCACAACGCTATATTATATATTGTTATGTTGCTCCTCTATTCAGATGTGTTTTCCCTCCTTTGAAACTGAGCTGTGATTTTCCAGGAGCACATGACCCAGCAGATGTAGAAAATGGGATTTGCTATGCAATTGAACACCAGAGTAGCAGTGTAAACACGAGGCCACAACTTGAAGATACTATCTTTCTCAATAAGAAAAGGCGAAAGGAAAGCTGCTCAGGTAATGTCACTAATTTGAGGTGGCAAATATGTTGTTGAATTTTGAGATTCCTAAGTTTTACTTTGTTGGTTTGTACTTTCTGCCTTTTCCCACAATTTCTTGCTATCCCATATGATTATTATATGCTTATTTGATACATAGAATGAAGTTGTTATATGTTTTGTTGTATGAACAGCCTAAACAAGAATTCTTGAACAGCAAACAACCAGTTCAAATATGCATGACGATGCAAGAGATGCTCTCTCATTACTCACAATAATTATAGTTTTATAATTTACTTAACAAAATTTCAACTTTATAACTACTGAGTCATTTTAAGCTTGATTTTTCAGGAAATATTGACTGGGATAATGAAATCAACAAATGTGATGGTTTTGGACTGAAGAGAAAGCAATGCTCAGAAGATGTCAGCCCCTTGAAGAGGATAAGAATGATTGGAAGTAACTCAGGTACCTATAGGGTTAGGGTGTGCATTTTCGACCTTTTTCTGGTCTCCCATCACTTGATTTCTTTGTTTCAGGTGTAGAAGCATTGCTTCCGGTCTTTTGCTGATCTTGCAGGGTCTCAACTGTTTGATGTGTCCAATAATTAATTTTGTTATTCAAGTGATTCATTTCTTTATCGGCCTTTTTCAGGTTCCCAAGCAGGAGAAAATGGAATCATTGCAAACACCCAATTTCGGTGCAGTTTCATTGGTGACAATATGAAGCGGACAAGAGAAGATGAGATGGTCATTACTGCTCCTAGTAAAAAGACTAGAAGATGATGTCATTTTCATTTGTTTTTGTGAATCCAACTCTGTAAATACTACACAAACAGTTCTGTTTTGAAAAATCAAAGTTAGTTGAGTAATATCAGCCTTAATGGAATGACTTCTCATTGAATCTGTACTGCTTTAATTCCATAACATTCTTCATTTCACTCTCCGCATAAAAATAGCAGCAGGTAAAAATATAACAGAAAATGATCGTGAGCGATGGAATCGGACATTCTGTTTGGCTGAGAAAAACAACGAAAAAATTGCCAACTGGTCCTATCCCGACTAAACTGTGTTTGGTTTGGTTTTATTATTGCACAATTTGGTCCTAGTTATTAAAATAGGTGAATACGATTTAGTTCATAGTTTTATAGTTATGATTCTGATTTAGAATGAACCGGACCGTTTATATATATATAATTTGTTATTTATGGTAGACACTTGAGTATCTTATTAATATTTCATATATATTTATAAGTTGTTAACGCTATGCTCTTGCAAGTATGTCATTATACATTGCAGGCAGTGTTATCAGAGGCGAGCCTAAGCGCTCGCCTAAGCGCTAAGCGAAGCGAGGCGAGGCTTCAGCGCCTCAAGCTCCCTGAGGCGAGGCGAAATGGCGAGGCGAGGTAGAAGCGCCTGAATCGAGGCTACGGCGATGAAGCGTGAGGCGTCAAGAAGCGACGCTTCATCGTAATTTGGCTTATTTAATTTCGAGCCATCTGGGCCCTTGATTCGACTTCGTTCGAATCATCTGGGCCATCGACAAAGTTAATTAGTAATAAGATGCGAAGCCAAACCCTAGATCAAAGTCGATCGTCTGCTGCCGAAGTCGGAGCTCTTCTTCTGGTCTTCTTCCTTTCTTCTTCATCTCGTTCGTCGATCGTCTGCGTCTGCTCTGCCGAAGTCGAATCGAATCGAGGTGAGTGCTTCTTCATCTGGTTCGACTTGTTCGACTTCATCACCTGTTCGTCGATCGTCTGTTGCTCTTCTTTGTTCGACTTCCTTTCTTCTTCATCTGGTTCGATCGACTGTGACCATCGACTTTTATTCGAAGTCGACCTCTTTTTTTTTTTAAATTAATTTTTAATTCTCAAAAATTAATTTTTAATTCACAAAATTTAATTTTTAAAATTAATTCAATTATTTTAAAATTAATTTGTTTTCAATTAATTCAATTATTTTTTTTTCTGTGTTCAATAATTCAATTAATTTTCTGTTTATTTTAATTCTTGGTTATTCAATTAATTATTTTAATTCAATTAATTTATTTAATTCAATTAATTCAATTAATTTATTTAATTCAATTAATTCAATTAATTTGCTTATTTTAATTTAATTAATTTGTTTGTTTTCATATAGAATTTTTTACATTTTGTTTAATTCTTATATGAAATGAGTCTATTTAGTTCTTAGTATTTTAGTAATGACAATGGGACAGTTTAATTTGGGAATCAGACATCTTAATTAATTTCAAAACTTGAATTAATTTGAATTACTCAGTTTTTATATAGAATTTTAATTTGGGAATCAGACATCTTAATTAATTTTCATATAGAATTAATTTCAAAACTTGGTGAAGCCAATGATAATGAAGAAGAAGTTCATTTGCTTGATGTTGAAGATGATTTTTAGAACTTTTGAATTGGTGGATTGTATTTGTTTTTGTTGGATATTTTCTTTTGTTTATGGATATTTAGTATTTGGAATGATAACTGCATGATGGTTCTTGAAAATATTTATATTTCTGTCTATACCATTAATTTTAAAAAAAATATCATTTCTGGTCGCCTCGCTTCAATGAAGCCCTCGCCTCGCCTCGTCGCCTCGCGCTTAGGTGTTAGGTGACCTTGTCGCCTCGGTTCGCTTTTCGCCTTAAAAAACACTGATTGCAGGTATGTTATTGTATAATGGTAAATTGAGTTCTATATAATCATTTAAATAATTTTGTTTATAAAATGATGACACATTACTTGATGTTTGAGCAAGTTGATGACAAATATTTATAAAATAGTAACTCCAAATCGAACTGAATAACATTTTTTTGATTCGGTTTGATTTGATTATAAATTTCATAGAATTGTAAGTAGTGATTTGATCTTGGTTTGTGTCCTCTGTTTTGTGTCTTGCTTTAAGATTTTGCTGTACAAGCAATATTATGTGTAAGACAAGAAGACTGTTGTATAAATTGTGAGATCACATAGAACAAATAAATTCATTTTTTATAGTTGCAATTGTAGACTACAACATCATGGTAGAAATTACAAGTAGAAGAACAGAAATATATAAAAGAAAATAGCAACGGAAAACAAACTGAAACCTGCACTAGATAGTGTCTTTATAATAGATTCGCCACCTTACTGGTTAGATGCTGGAGGTTGTTCGACGTCTGTCTTCCAAGATGCGACGGTTGGATCAGCTACAGCAATGCACCAACTAAGTAGCTTCGGCGAACAGAATTTTGCAACACTCTTTCACAAGAAAAATATAAAAACTGGAGCAAACTTTGGAAGACAAAGAGGAGCAAATTTTCCAGGTAGAAAACTAAAGGAGAAGGGTCTCCTTTTATACACTTGAAGGAGGAGAGAGGAGGAGCCTCTTGTAGCAAATGCAGGATTTAATTTTGAGAATTAATCTGCAAAGCTGATGAACAAATGCTGCAAAACTAATGGATTAAACCATCACCATTATAGAGGAGTTACATAGTATTATACACATGTGAATGTGTATAATTTTGCAGCCCAAAAAGATTACGATGGGTGGGCCAAGCCTAACCCCCACACTCAATCCAAGCCTCAAGCCTCAAGTCCAAGTCCAAGCCCAAGTCTCAAGATCCACGACCCAAAGACCCAAACCCGGCCCGATCTAGTCCGACCAGCCGGTGCCCGCGCATGTGGCAATTTTTGCATAACTAATTTGGACTATAGTCTTGGCCCAAGTCCATCCTTAAAGCATTCATAACTTCCTTCCTTCGGAGAATTTGGATGCCCCAAAGGGTTTACATCCTTAGGCAAAAAATTAGATTTAAATACCGATTAACGCTCTCCTCTACAATCAATGTGGGATACAAAGTTTTAAACCTTTCCCAACAACTCTTTTATGAGGGCAACTTAATGAGTCAATTTCTTATTCAAATCTTAATGGTTTTTGGTCACTTTTTTTGTGGTGTAACGATCTCACTACAAAGAATCTAAACCAACTTTACTCCACCTCAAATGAGGATTGACACCTACTTTAATATTGCATTAAAATCACCAAAAAATCATTATTTTTTCAACAATCCCCCACATGAATAAAAATTGACCGAATAACAACAAACGGACAACGCTCAACAACAAAGACTTGGAGAGAGTGCAATGGAATAACCCGGCATCAGAAAGGGTAGCTTTTGGCTTTGAACCACTCATAGTGAAATCTATCGGATTTACTGGCTGTTCAGTGAATATGAAGTCTTGAACTGTTCTGTCATTTATGTAAACCAAGACAACATACCTCACACAAGAATTATTCCAACTATTGTTCTGTTCTCACTGTTGTGTCCAGTTTGGCCCTGGAACACTAGCCTGGTTTAGTGAGCAGTTTAAAGAATTAGGCCCTGTCAATTATTATAGAAGTGGCCCCACTTCACACTCACATATGTGACTCTACTTGAGTATCCTGCTACACTAAGCTCAACAACTCAACGCACTAGAATCATTAAAAGCTCAGCTTAATCTCTATACTTGCAGGGATCACTAATAAAAGGAATGGCTGGAGGTTTAACCTCCTCAGTGACATACCACCATTACACACAATTAGGTTGTCCCATTGAATCTAGATCTTGGGATCTCCAATCAACTAGGTTGGGTTTCCATTCCGGTAACGCCTTACACTAAAGGCCTTAACCCCATTCCTTTTGATGACTTCTCTGCTAACACTCAATTTAATCCTTTGGTTAGTGGATCCACAATGTTGTCTTGAAACTTTACAAAGTCTAAAGTGACAACTCCGTTCAAGAGTAGTTGTCGTATGGAATTATATCTACGACAAACATTTCTAGACTTTCTATTATACATATTACTCTATGCCCGTCCAATCATTGATTGGCTATCACAATGAATACAGATGGCTGGCACATGTCTCGACCAACGTGGAATATCCTCAATGAATTGGCGAAGCCATTTAGCTTCTTCAGTTGCTTTATCCAAAACAATAAACTCAGATTCCACCGTTGATCTCGATATACATGTTTGCTTGGAAGATTTCCATGACACGGTTGCCCCTCAAAGGGTAAACACTTAACCACTAGTGGATTTGGAATCTTTTATATCAGATATCCAATTAGCGTCACTATACCCTTTTAGTATCGCTGGGTATTTGGTATAATGCAGCCCATAACCTCGGGTGTAGTGTAGATAACCTAACACTCGCATAATGCCCCTTTAATGAGTAGCATTCGAATTACTTGTGTATCTACTAAGCCTGCTAATAGAGTAGGCTATATTCGGCCTTGTACAGTTCATCAGATACATCAAACTTCCAATGACTCGAGAATATTCTAGCTGAGAAATACTCTCACCATTATTCTTGGTCAAATGTAAACTTACGTCTACCGGTGTCCTAGACATACTTGTATCTGATTTACCAAATTACTCAAGTATCTTCTCAACATAGTAAGATTGAGAAAATACAATACCATCAGATGTTTTGTTAATCTTAACACCCAGACTTACATCTACAAGGCCCATATCTTTCATGTCAAACTTAGAGTTTAACAATCTCTTGGTAGTTCGAATCATTTCTTCATTACTACCAACAATGAGTATATCATCTACGTATAGACACAAAATGACATAACCTCTATCAGTGTCTTTAACATATATGCATTTGCCACACTCATTGATTTTGAACCCATTTGACAACATAGCGTTGTCAAACTTCTTATACCATTGCTTGGGAGCTTGCTTCAAACCATACAATGATTTGACAAGTTTACAGACTTTCTTATTTTGTCTTGGAGCTGAAAACCCCTCGGGTTGCTTCATGTAGATTTCTTCATCTAAATCTCCATTTAAGAAAGCTGTCTTTATATTCATCTTATATATCTCCAGACCACATAAAGCTGCTATAGCAATCACCATGCGAATGGATGTAATCCTTATCTTAGTTGAATACGTATCAAAGTAATCTAGGCCTTCTTGCTGCCTATATCCTTTGATAACTAGCCTAGCTTTATACTTATGAATTGATCCATCCGCTTTCATCTTTCTTCTAAAGATCCACTTTCTTCTCAAGGCCTTACTGCCTGGGGGTAGATCAACCAACTCCGAAGTATGGTTCTGTAAGATGGAGTCAGTCTCACTTTTGATTGCTTCTTTCCACAAAGGACTTTCAGGTGAAGTCACAGCTTCATGGAAAGTTCGAGGTTCTCCCTCTAGCATATAAGTCAAGAAGTTCAGACCAAAGGACTTTGCAGTCCTAGCCCTCTTACTCCTTTTTGGCTCATTTACTTCCTCAGCTTAATCATCAACTTGATCATTGACTTGATCATCCACATGATCATCTATGTGATTATCTGTGTGATCATAGTCATCTTCAACTTCTTTCATGCAACTTGGAACCCCTTTTTGGAGACGATGAGGAAATACATCCTCAAAGAAAGATGTATTTCTTGATTACATGATAGTATTCCAGTGTATATCTGGAATAGCAAATTTAAACACAAGAAATCGATATGCACTGCTATTATGTGCATATCCAATGAATATACAATCCACTGACTTCGGTTCTATCCAAACCTGCTTGGGTGTAGGCACCGCCACTTTTGCAAGACATCCCCACATTCATATGTATTTATCTAAAGGCTTGTGGCCTTTCCATAACTCATATGGAGTCTTGTCTACATTCTTTCGAGGTATTCTATTACGAATGTAATTCACTAAGAGAATTGCTTCTCCCCACAAGTTCTGTGGCAACCCAGAACTGATCAACATTGTATTAATCATTTCATTTAATGTCCTATTTTCTGCTCAACAACACCATTTGATTGAGGGGAATAAGGCAATGTGGTTTGTGAATAATCCCAAATTGAGCACAAAGCTCAGCAAACGGGGATTCATACTCACCACCACGATTAATTCTTAAAGCCTTAATCTTTCGGATTAATTGATTCTCAACTTCATTCTTGAAAAGAATAAATTTATCAATCGCCTTATCTTTGCTTTTAAGCAAATACGCATAATAGTGTTTAGTGCAATCATCAACAAAAGTGATGAAGTACTTGTTGCTACCATGTGATTGTACGACTTTCAAGTCACACACATCACTATGCACTAAATCCAAAGGCTGAGTACTTCTTTCAATAGAATGAAACGAAGTCCTTATCAATTTTGCTTCTACATAAGTTTTGCACTTGTGATTTGGATTAATCTTAAAAGATGGTATGTGACCTAATTTGATTAATTTACATAAAGAGTCAAAATTTACATGACCCAGTCTACTGTGCCATAAATTAGGAGATTCAAGTATATAAGCAGAAGAAGAAGCTTTCTCATTAATTTTCAAGACAAGAGTCATTACATTGAGCTCAAACATACCACCCGACATATATCCTTTCCCCACATAAACCTTGTTGTTAGTCAACACGACCTTATTAGCCTCAAACACCATGCGGAAGCCATGCTTACTCAAGAGCGACCCTGGGATAAGGTTCTTACGAATGTTTAACACAAATAGGACATCGTTCAGAGTCAGCTCTTTAGCTGAAGTCATCTTCAGGACCACCTAGCCATTTCCCTCAACAGTTGAGGTGACAGAATTCCCCATGAACAACTTCTCACCATTTGAAACTGGTTTGAAGGTTGTGAACATTTTCTTCTCCGCACCTATGTGGCGAGTGGCAATAGTGTCCACCAATCATTCCTTCGGGTTGGACCCCACCATGTTCACTTCAGTGATGACAACTACCAGATGCATGTCATCCACATCTTGTGAGAGATCCTCCATTTCAGCCATGTGAGACAGACTTTTGTTCAGTGGAGGATACTTCTTGTAAGGCTTCTTCTTCTTGCGGCAATCAATTGCTTGATGCCCATCGCTTCCACAGTTGAAGTACTTTCCATTGAACTTAAAAGTAGGTTCTTGCGACTTGTAGACCAGCCTTTTGGAGACATCGCCTCTCGCCTCCAACATTGAGCTTTTACCTGTTGGTGGTTTTTTCTTCACTCCCGAGGACTGGCCATACTAAACCACGTTTGCTTTCACCGTAAAGGTACTCCATCATTTCATTCTGTTGTCTTCTTCAATACGGAGCTTGACAACGAGTCTTCGACTGTCATCTCCTTTCGCTTATGCTTCAAGTAGTTCTTGAAGTCTTTCCAGCCATTAGGCAACTTCTCAATCAGCGCAGTTGCTTGGAATGATTCACTCAAGAACATTCCCTCTGCATGAATCTCGTGCAAAATTACTTCGAATTCTTGGACCTGACTGATCACGGTTTTTAAGTGCAACATCTTGAAGTCCAGAACCCGGCCAACGACAAATTTCTTTGCCCCAGCATCCTCGATCTTGTATTTCTTGTCCAAAACATCCCATAGCTCCTTTGCCGACTTCTTGGCATAAAACACATTGAAAAGTGAATCTGCCAAGCCATTCAGAATATAGTTCCAGCAAAGGAAGTCTAACTGCTTCCAAGCATCTAGAGCTATGAGCTTCTTCTTGTCTTGCTCATTCTCTTCCACGGCTGGTGGATCTTCACTCAAAAACCTCGCAAGGCTTAGAGTAGTAAGGTAGAACAGTATCTTCTACTGCCACCTCTTGAAATTCACTCCCGTGAACTTCTCTGGGTACTCGTGACGGTTGAGTAGGCCTCCCGGAACAGTAAAAGCAACAACATGATTGACCACTGAGGTCACAACAATCGGGTTGATCACAAAGGTCACAGCAATAGGGGTTGGCAAGCCAGTTGCCCTAGGGTTCAGATCCTCACCAACATTAGCAGCAACAGTAGTAGCATCGGTGACAATTGCCATTTCTGAAAAATATAACAGAATTTCACTTTTTGTGTTTCCAAAAATTAAACTTAACACTAAAAAATTCCACAGTTGGGAAATTTAATGCAAAATCAGTCCCAACACTTAACCTAGAATCGGACATAGTCAAGAATATTCCCAGGAAGACTGGAGGGGGGTCACATCGGTCCCACTTAAAACCTAGTTAACCTTTTGACAAAACTTTCAAGAGCATGTTGACTCCAAGTCCGTGAGAAAAAAATTTTAGAATTAAGTTTTCCAAGGGATGAGCTAGGTTAAAACAAACTAAGGTCCAACACTTACAAGCAATTTAAAAATTGCTAACCAAAATTACAAGCAATGTAAAAAATTGCTACAACAATTACAAGTAAATAAAACTTGCTTCTACATAATGGTAAAAAAAACCATAACAAAATCTCAAGAAAAACAATTGCATCAATCATATAGTCCAAAAATTTCCATGCTTAGGTATTCCTGTTCAACACAAAGGTTAGTAGTCCAAAATTTTGTTTGTACAACCCAAATCTATTCGTTTGGTTTTGTATTTGTTTTCCAATCCCTTCCGCGTAGGTATTCCTATAGAGAGAGTTACCAGAAAACCAAAAAAAAAATACAAACCAAATAATCTAGGCAAAAAGTAAAATAAATTAATTGAAACCATCTAGCAAACTAATTAATAAAAATTAACTAATGAATTAAAAGGCTAGATGAGTTACACAAATAAATTTATAAAAAAAAAAAATTATAACTTCTCAATTAAATTAAAAGTTAATAACCACGAGTAATATATATCAAATTATTACACAATAATTATGCAAATAAATATAGACAAGTTACACAAACTTAATAACTCCAAAACCTTAAACTACAAAATTAATAGGCTAGAGTTACAAAAAATTTAATTTACACTAATCATGCAAATGACTCTAGCAATTAAAATCATACAAATATTCTAGGAAAAATAAGCATGTAACAAATCAAAACTAGAAAATATTTAACATGTCAAAACTTGCAACACCCATAAGCATATGCAAATTATATTATAAAATTAAAAGTCATGCAAATCATGGTAGAGAATTATGAACCATACTCATAAAATAAAATCATACTAAAACAATTAAGTATGTAAATCATGCTAGAGCATTCTAATTAAACTAAACAATTAGAAGATAATATTGCAAGATCATGTATTTCCAAAAAAAAAAAAAAAAAGAAGTAGACCATTTGCCCAAAAAATAACCATACTGAAACAGTGCTCTTATGCATTGGAGGTACATAAAATTATTTCCTATTTATTTTCAATACAAGCAGTGTGTACAACAAATTATGTAATAGACTAATTTTGACCTTCAAGGCAAGAATATCATGGCAGCAACAGCAGACTACAATTTGATTTCCCCCCCCCCCCCCCCTTATTATTATAGGAATCTGAAGCATGCAACGGTAGCCTTTCATCCATAAAACACATATTAATACTATGATGCACCAGAGAACAAAGCAACAATAGCATTACCAAACCAATTCTGGACACTATGTTTATTATTAATTTTACTAGTCATGCAAGACAGTGGGCTTATCTATATGGTACAATTCTGATTGATACTCAAAAATTTCGGCAGTAGAGAAAATTAATCTAGCAAATTATAATGAATATATTTGTCAAATTTCATGAAAACTATTGAATCTGTTTTAAGTCTGTTGTATAAATTGTGGGATCACATAGAACAAATAAATTCATATTTTATATTTGCAATTATAAACTACAACATCATGGTAGAAATTACAAGTAGAAGAATAGAAATACATAAAATAAACTAGCAACAGAAGGCAAACTGAAGCCTATACTAGACAGTGTCCTTAAAACAAATTCGCCACCTCATCGGTTGGGTGCTAGAAGTTGTTCGACGTCTGTCTCCCAAGATACGACAGTTGGACCAGTTACAGCAATGTATCAACTAAGTAGCTTCGGCGAATAGAATTTTGCAGCACTCTCTCACAGGAAGCATATAAAAACTGGAGAAAACTTTAGAAGACAAAGATGAGCAAATTTTCTGGGTAAAAAACTAAAGGAGAAGGGTCTCCTTTTATACACATGAAGGAGGAGAGAGGAGGAGCCTCCTGCAACAAATGCAGGATTTAATTTTGAAAATTAATCTACAAAACTAATGAACATATGCTGCAAAACTAATGGATTAAACCATAATCATTATAGAGGAGTTAAATAGTATTATATACATGTGAATGTGTATAATTCTGCAGCCCAACCCCCACACTCAATCCATTCTGCAAGCCTCAAGCCCAAGTCCCAAGAACCCAGATATCCATGACCCAGACCCGGTCCGGTCCGGGCGAGCGGCGCGCGCGCAGTAATTTTTGCATAACCAACTTAGACCATAGTCTTGGCCCAAGTCTATCCTTGAAGCTTCCATAACTCTCTTCCTTCAGAAAATTTAGATGCTCCAAAAGGCTTACACCTTTAGGCAAAAAATTGGATTTAAATACCCATCAATGCTCTCCTCTACAATTAATGTGGGATACAAGGTTTTACACCTTTCCCAACACCTCTTTCGTCTCTTTCATGAGGCCAACTTAATGAGTCAATTTCTCATTTAAATCCTAATAGTCTTTGGTAATTCTTTTTGTGGCATAAAAATCTCACTATAAAGAATTTAAACCCACTTTACTCCACCTCAAATGAGGATCAGCACTCACTCTAATATTGCATTAAAATTACCTAAAAATTATTATTTTTGCAACAAAGACTTCTCTCCCTCTGTATACAAACTAATTACCTCAATATTTTACTATGCACATCATGTTAGCATCTCCCATGGAGGAGGTAAAAGAGTATCCTAAAATATTTTTGGTAGTGCAGCCGGTTTTGTTCTCTTTCAAGGGGCTTTGCATCAAAAAAAAAGGTAAAAGGTTGATTTTGATTTTGGCTCTTGACAAGTAGCTAGTCTTTATTGAGAGGCAAAATAATTTTTTGCTAAAATTGCTCCCTCCATCTGATCAAGTATTATTCTTTTGATTGATTTTGTATTTGTATATTGTATCTAATTGATTTGGTTTTGTATTTGTATATTACCATTTGAAAACATTTTTTTTTTAAATAATTTAATTATATAGTTTTTCTTTTTTAAAATAATATTTGCAAATGTTACATCAACAAATGCAGCATGTCATAAAAGGATTATTTATTCATTTATCTATGTTTATAATATTTTTCTTTTAAAAATTACTTAAGTTAGTTTGATTGATTAGCTAAAACAACGAGTATAGTTAGAGTGTGCACTAGCTAAACTAGTTAGGTAAAATAATGAAGATACCTTTTTTTGTGTGTTTTTACAAAGTATTTCGCCTCTTACCCTTGGAGTTAGTCTAATTATTCATACCAAACAAACTATATAACTCAAAGGAAAATGGTTTGTAGCTCGAATCCTCCCTTCCCTGAATCTCCCGACTGCCCAAAACGACGTTGTTTTGGGCAGTTTTTTTTTTTTTTTTCTCATGCAGTCTGAAACTGAAACTGAGGGAGAGAAAGAGAAAGAGAGAGAGAAGAGAGAAGAAGAGAGGGGAAGAGAAAGAGAAGGAGAGAAAGAGAAGAGAGGGGAAGAGGGAATGGAGAGAGAGAGAGAGAGGGTCGATCGCCGATCACCACCGCCTCCGCCTCCGTTTTTTTTTTCAGCCCGTTTTTTTTTTTTCCAGATCGAAGCCCGGTTTTTTTTTTTTTTTTTCTGAAAATGTGTTGATGATGATGATGGTGATGTTGATGAAGATGTTTTTGATGATGAAGATGTTCTGGAGAAGATGAATGGTTGATTATTTTATTTTATTTTTTCTAGATCTGAATGGTTGTTGATGATGATGTTGATGAAGATCTGAAGATGATGATGATGATGTTGTTGATGATGATTTTTTTTTTCTCTCTCTCTGCTACTCTTATCTTCCTCCTCCTCCTTCTTCTTCTTCTTCTTCTTCTTCTTCTTCTTCTTCTTTCGTCTTCTTCTTCTTCTTCTGCGTTATTGAGAAAAAAAAACAAAAATCAAAACGATGAAACGACGTCATTTTGAATTCGAGAGAATCGGGGAAGGGAGAATTCGAGCTACGTAGCATAACTGATAACTCACAACCCACCATATGCATATCAATTTAATATGAACAATGAAATTAGATAAGCAAACAAATTAATTATTATTAAATAATAAATTCTGGGTCTCTTTACAAATGATTTCTTTCTCTTTTCTGATTCTTAATATTTATTGTTTGTAAAACTAATGGCTATCAGGTGGTATCCATTTTGGGATAAGCTCTTATTCATATTTTCATCTCTTTATACCTATCCTTACTTCACTTAAGATCCTAAATTCAGACTCATATCAATAATCCGAACCTTTTATCTCGTTTGCCATGCAATAAAAGATTATCCATGTAAAAAATTAATTTCATTGAATATCTATAAATATAGGAGCAAATTACATTTTATTTTACAAAATGAATGGCAAATAGGGTTATAAATTTAAACCATCTATTTTATAAAACAAAATATGATTTGTTTTCATATTTATAGTTATCCAATAAAGTTAATTTTTTTGTATGAATAACCTTTATTGTAAGACCTACAAAGTAGACGGTTTAAAACATTGATACAGCTCCGAATTAGAGCTCACAAGAGAGGTATGTATGGGTATGGAGAGATAAAATATGGAGATAAGCTTATCCCACCTATTTTACCTTATTTTCCTTCTCTCTTTTTCTTTTGAGGATTTATTTAGTTTTTTTTTCATTTCTTTTTTATTTAAAAATGTCCCCTGAAGCTGAAAGTAAGTGTTTTCTTTCCTATTTCTGCTATTATTCGTGCTTATTGTAGGTGTAATCTAAAAAATCACCCACATATTTAGATTCGAAAGCTTGAATTATTAACTCCGTCAAGCAATTTCAGTCTTTGTACAACGCATTACATTAACACGCGCGCGCACGCAAAAAATAAAAAATAAATAATAATAATAGAAGCTACCAAGAGTCTTTTTTGGTGAAACTCACACTCTAAAATTTATTTGGTTTTATTTTCACAAATTTTTTTTAAATTTTAAAAATCTAAAACAAATTTAGAAGGGAAAAAATAATAAATCAAAAACACTTTTCATTTTCATATGATTTTACCATTTTTGAGGGAGAATACATTTTTCGTATTTATTTTTGGCCTTGTTTGGGGGAAAAAAAAAAAAAAAACTAGTTTTTTAACTTTTTTTGAAAAAATATGCAAAAAAGTAGAGAGGTAATATGACCTAAATAAGCCAATAAGTTGGTTTTTGTTTTTTAACTTTTTTTGAAAAAATATGCAAAAAAGTAGAGAGGTAATATGACCTAAATAAGCCAATAAGGTGGTTTTTTTTCCTAGTTGCCAAAATAGGCTAAATGCTAAATAAGCACAAAAATATAAAATAGGCTAATTTAGCTAATAAGATAAAATATCACATTTAAACCATAATTATTTCACTTTTTCTCTTATAAACATCTCATCCAAACCAAAAAAAAGCCAAAAAATTTTCACAAATGAAGCTAATTTAGCCAAGTTAAATTAGCTAAAAAAACCAAAAAATCAAGCTAAATTAGCTCTTTTCAAACAAAGGCTTTGTCAAACTAATTTTTATTTTTTCAAAAAATAGATTCTTAACATAAAACCAAATAACCCATTTGGGAATTGGCTATTTTAATTGATTTTTGACTTTTTACAAAAAAAAAATATATAGCAAAATAGAAAAAATGATGTGACAATTTATAATAATTTTTTGACTTTGACTAAAAATCTAAGTTCCAAAATGTGGTAAACACGAAACCAAATGAATATTAAAATTGATTCCACTCGTCATATAAAGGCCATGTTTGGTAATAGAATTTTTGGCTAAAATAGTTAGTGAGATCAGGGAGCAGCTTTTCTCCATTTGGGACCCAATTGGAGCGTGATATTAGATCTCTGTGGGCCTACCATAGAGCCCACATCGATAATTCGAACCGTTCAATGGATAGGGCTCGTCAAGTACTTCATCCTTGTAAAAAAATCATGTTAATTGGATGTTGATAGCCACGTGATCACGGAGGTCCAACATCATGCTCTAGTTCGATTTCGAACTGGAGAAAAGCCTAAACCTAAAGACAAAAAAGGCTAAAATAACCAATAAGACAAAATGTCACATCTAATATCAATCAATCACTTTTTCTCTCACACCAAAAAAAAAATAAATAAATAAAAATCACAAATAATTTCAAATAAAACTTTTTTCCATATCATAAAATAATTAAAAAGTCAACTAAAATAGACAAGTTTTCAAAAAACAAGCCTAAGTGTAATGTACACAAATGTCTATTCTCTATCTCTCATTCAATTCACTTCTTAGTAAAAATAAAAAATAAAAAATCATGTGACTCAACAAGGTGTAAAGAGTTATATATTAAGTCACCATCAAATTAATATAACATGGGTTATTCACATAGAAACCTCCTAAATTATTAAGATGTATCACTATAATTTTCTAAATTATGAAAGTGTACAAATGAATCCTCTATGTTAGACTTATTTATTTTGATTATTTATTTAGTTATGTTTTAATTTATTTAGAAAAGAAAAATAGAATCACAATTTATTTTACCCCATTATTTCTTACCTAAACTTTTATCCTAAATGTTGTTAGAATGTATTTAATATTTGCTCAATCAAGAGTTCATTTCAACTCAAAAACAATGCCCCAAAACAGAGGTTCAAACAGCCCAAAATAGCGGTTCAAACAACCCAGCACAACAGCAGTCCAAAAGGTTTAAATCTGCAAATGACCGGACGTTCGGGTGGACATTCGGCCAGACGACCGGCCAGGCTCTTTTTGCCCAGTTTTGCTTCGTTTTAAACTTTTCTCTCAACAGCTCTGAGCTACAACGGCTATTCTTTGAAATAAAGTTGTTCCAGATCCAAGCTTTGTCTCCCACAAGATCAAATCAGTAATGATGGAATGTATTGTATTCAAATAAATATAACGGCTCTATAATCTTCTCTATATATAACAGAGGCTCTGCTAAACAACGGACAACAAGTTACATAACCCAGAAAACATTCCTTGATCAAAAATCATTCTCATCTATTCTCTGAAAAATTCTCTAAGAAGTGTTCTTTAATTTTGTTTACATCTTTCTCTCAGAAATTATACACTGAGCCTTATAGTATTAAGCTCATTTTTTCCTGTGTGAGATTTACAGAAAAGCCAGAGCTTTGTTTTTATATCTATCTTTAAGAGATAATTCTTGTAGCTTTCTGTGAAAGCAAAAACACATTCTTTTCAACATTGTAAGATTGTAGTGCACTCAGTGTTCTTGACTTAGAAAGTCTGTGTAATATCCGTGGAGGATTGCTCCATTTGTGAAAAGGTGCTAGCACCCTGTGAAGCTAGAGTATAGTGAAAATCTCAAGTGAAGCTTGAGGAGTGGATGTAGGCCGAGTTGAAACTGAATCAATATAAATTTGTTTGCCTCTCTCTTCCTTATCTCTTTATTTTATTTAAATTGCCATGGCTATATTTCACATTTTCACTGTGCTAAAATTATTAATTGACATAGTTGTTAGAACACTTGTTTTAATTATTTTTATTTTATTAACTATATTTATCTATTGTGCTAGTCATAATTTTTATTACGATATTATTAATTTTTATTTATAAAAACCTAATTCACCCCTTCTCTTAGGTTGTCTTTTGGCTAACACTCTAAACTATTGAGAAGTATTGTTTTGCCCCTAAACTATAAAAGCATACAGATGAACCCCATGAACTATAAAAACGTACAAATTAGGCCTTTAACAGAAGGGGTCAAAGTACCTCATAAATATTTTAGGGAGTCAATTTGTAGTCTTTTATAGTTTAAGGGATAAAGTGATACTTCTTAATAATTTATGAATCTATTTGTATGTTATAGTTTAGGGGGTCAAAGTGATATTTTTCAATAGTTTAGGGGTCTCCATGTAAATAACCCTATAACATATTATGTGATGTTTAATAACCTAATTCAATACTTAAAACTGAATGTATTAAGTAAAAATCAATTAAACTCATTTAATAATCGCAATTGGTATCAATTAAAATTTTAAATGACTCTTAAAATATAGGTTAAAAGTCAAGAAAAATGTAAGTGATAAAAAATCTACTTAATTCTGACTGAATTTATAAATAGCTATGCATATGCATCGACATACGTTGTTATAACCTCACCGTTGCCATCATCACCACTATAACTCCCACCCCTACCACTGTCACCACCACCACTTCTATCACCGATGCCATCACTTGTCCACCACTACCACCACTCTTACCACTGCTTCAGGCGCCGCCACCTCTCCACTACCACTCTTACCACCGCTACCGCTGTCACTACCATCACTACATATACTACCACCGCCACCACCCCTCCACCATCACCACTGTCACTAACGCAATCTCCATCACCATTGACATAATGCTTAGGTACTACCATCATTTCACTACTACCACCATGTCACCACCATTACAACCATCATTCATCATCACAACCATTGTCAACGTTGCCATAATCACCACCATCATTACACCACCACCGCACTTTCTTTTACCTCCACTACATTACCTCTCTACCATCACCACAATCACTATGTCTTTATCTCCACCACCATTGCCATTGGTGTCACCGATATTATAATACAAAAATTAAAAGCTATAATTTAAAAATAATGAATTTTAAATTTGATATTGTACATATCAAACAATCTATTTTAGTTCAACACTTAATTTTTTATCAAACATTTTTTCAGCTTAAAAAAATTAAGATTCAGTTTTCAATATTTAGTTTTCAATTTTTATTTTTCAGTTTTATCAAACATCAAATTACACTAGATCAAAAAATTTTAACCCCTAACAATTTATTTGTATTAATCGATTAGCAAAATTCTCCATTGTGCAATGCACACCGTATGCAACCCTCATACAAAATTACATAAATTGAACACACATCTACGTAAATTCACAAAATCACATAAATTTTCATGAACTTACGCGAATTTGTATTTAGCTTACGCATTTTTGTAAGATCACTGTGGTGGCCAAATAAATGAGATCTAGAGATTCATGAACTGGCCAAGTACAAGTCAGCCCATACCAGGTCCATCAGCTGGCCACTGACAAGTCGGTCGTGCCAGGCCCAATGGAAGGCCGTAGCCGAATACAACCGAGTTGAAGGGCCGTCAAAGCTGTGTACCCCATGGGTTGTATAGAAGGCCCACAAATGAGATCAAAGCCCAAGAGGAAGTAGTGGGCCCTTAGAGGATCCCGGAGGAACAATATAAAAGGAAGAGTCATAATCACTAAGAAAGGGCAGGAAAAAGATAAACAAGAGGGTGGAGGAGGATTAAAGAGTTTTGTTTGGACGAGAGAGTATTTCTAAATCCATTACACCACAATTGGTGCCGTCTGTGGGAATACTCAGGCACGTTCATGACAGACTTAACAGATGATCCTCCGTTCGTTACTGATGATGTTACGCCAAGAATCATGCTTGGTCCGAAGAATATTACCGCACAAAGAGCTTTGAATTTCGATCCAGTAACTCAGTCTTCACCTTCAACTTCGATGCATGAAACGGACCAAGAAAAATGAAATGAGCAATGACTGGAAGAGATGGCGGCTGATAACAAACGTTTATGTAAAGAGCTGGCTCTAGAGTTAGCCAAATCTCCGCAGACCGCACCACATCACAAGTGGGGTCGGTTGCCATAAAAGAAGAATAATCCACGACGTTGGCACCCGAGACACAATAGTAGCTCTGCCTCCGACTCGTCAGATCAGGAACCTAGAAAAAAGGGATGTGTTGGTGCGTCTAGCTCATGCAAGGGGAGTCCACATGAGCAACATAAACAAAGAAAAGGTGATGATTTAAACGTGAAAGACATACATAATCCTTTCGCCCAACAAATTGTGAGGGCCATTCTACCTAAAAAATTCAAGGCACCGACGTTTACGCTATATGATGGTAAATCGGATCCTACGGACCACATTCGCCATTACAAGCAGGTAATGACGTTACACGTTGATGATGAGGCGCTTATGTGTCGCATGTTTCCGAGCAGCTTGGGTCCATTGGCAGTCCGGTGGTATTATAAACTCGAACCAGCCTCGGTGAAGAGTTTTCATCAGCTCCAAAAATCCTTTCGGGCAAGATTTATTACCAATGAGGTTCAACCTAAGCAAGTCGACTCGCTTTGGGCAATGCAAATTAAGCCGGAAGAAACCCTCCGTGCATATTCGGCACGCTATTGGGAATGTTTCAACTTGGTTAATAATGCCTACAATGACTCCATGGCCATTACTGCCTTCAAGATGGGCTTGCACCTTGATAGTTCGCTGCGGAGTTCGTTGACAAGGTAACCTCATAAAACTTGTGGGCCCTAATGAAGAAGGTTGAGGAGCATTGCAAGGTGGAGGATGATGCCCTCCGCGTCAAAGCAGGTCAGAAGGTCATAGAAACTGCGGCATCTATCCAGGCACAGCCGATAAGTGTAGCCCCACCGAAAAGGAACCCCGAGCCACGAAGTAGAGCAAAACGAGAAAGTCGCCGAGACCCACGCAGATCGAGGGACCAACATTCATTCCGATCGAGCAAGCAATATCAAGTGGAAAACAAACGTCCCAGACGGTCTGACAAGAAATATACCGAGTTGACCGAGCTGATTAGCATGATACTCCCCAAAGTCTAGCATCTACCCTTCTTTAAGTGGCCGACCAAGATGATTGGGCCCCTCGACGCAAGATGAAGGGATCAACGATGTGAATACTACAAGGACCATGGGCATGAAACCGACAGGTGCTACGCCTTAAAGAGCCATCTTAAGAAGCTTGTACAAGATCGCCAACGGGTTCAATACCTCTCCCATAAGGTCAACACACCCAATGCGGTGGCCTTGCACGTGGACTCACCGCCACTGGGTGTAATTTATATGATATATAGTCTTCCGTCGCCAAACAGCATCCATGCGATTCAGTCTCTATAGTTCCAACCATGCCCATCCAAGCCGTCCACACCAGCCAAACTGCCTCATCAAACTGACAAGATTAGCTTTGACGACACAAATCTCGAGGGGGTGATCCTTCTCTATGACAACCCTCTCGTCATCGAGTTACGCATAAATAAATTTGTTGTTGAACGCATTCTGAGTGATTAGGGGAGCACATCGGAGATAATGTATTATAAAACGTTTCTTAAGCTCGGCTTCATAGAGTCTGACCTACTGCCGGCTAAATACCTCCTGTTCGGCTTCAACGCCATTCTCGAATACCCTCTGAGCAAGATTAGGGTTGCGGTGCGCGCAGGCACTAGGACACTCGAAGTGGAGTTTCTAGTCGTAAAGCTTCCATCGCCACACAACTTAATCATGGGGAGAACTTGGTTACACACAATACAGGCCATACCAATTACTTATCATCAGCTACTCCATTTCCCAACACAACACGGCATAGAGCAGATTCGTGACTCTTCGAAGTCGGCAAAGGAGTGCTACCTTAATACTTCGATAAAAAAAGCCAAGGGAGGTGGAAGTAAACTCCATTGAAGTTTCGGACCGAGAAAGACTCGAGGATGTTGGGAAACTCCCCACCGATAAGGCAACTGAAGATCTTGATCGGATTGGACTTGCAAATGAACCAGATAAATTCTTCCTGATCGACACTTCTCCCAATGCCAATGACCACCAAGAGTTGATTTCTTTCCTACTCGGCAATATTGATGTGTTCGCCTCGACGCCTTATGAGACGCCGGGAGTGGACCCCAGCGTGGCACAACACTGGTTGAATGTTGACCCAAAGGCTAAGCCTATCATCCAAAAGAGTCGTCGATCTGCAGCCGAGCATACTTCGGCCGTTATTACCGAAGTTGACAAACTTCTGGAGGTCGGAGCAATCCACGAAGTGAATTACCCCACCTGGTTGTCCAACACTGTTGTTAAGAAGAAAAACAGATCCTGGCATATCTGTGTGGACTTCACAGACCTGAATAAGGCCTGTCCTAAGGATTGTTTCCCTCTCTCTAGAATTGATCAACTAGTTGACGCAATTGCACATCATCAACGTATGAGCTTTTTGGATGCGTACAGGGGTTATCACCAAATCGCCATGCATCCTGAAGACTAGGAAAAAACGGCATTCCTCACCCCGAGGAGCACTTATTGTTATAAAGTCATGCCCTTCGGCCTGAAGAATGTCGGGGCAACTTACTAGAGGCTTGTCACTACAATGTTTGAGGATTAACTCAGCCATACCATGGAAGTGTATATCGACGACATGGTGGTAAAATCCAAAGAAAAGCATGCCCACTTGGCCGACTTGTCCACAACCTTTGACATTCTCCAGAAGTACAGGATGAAAATTAACACCTCAAAGTATGTGTTCGGCATCGGATCCGGCACATTCCTTGGCTATATTGTGAACCATCGTGGAATAAAGGCCAAGCCGAAGAAAATTATAGCAATCATGGAACTTAGCTCACATCAATCAGTAAAGGATGTACAAAAGTTAACGAGGATGGCCGCCATTCTCAACAGATTCATCAGTCGTTCTTCGAATCGTTGTCCACCATTTTTTCACACCCTTTAGCAGGGAAAGGCATTTCATTGGACCCCTAAATGCCAGTCCACCCTCGACAGATTGAAAGCTTATTTCCGTTCGATACCATTTTTAACAAACCCATCACCAGACGACTCACTCATCTTGTATCTTGAGGTATCAAATCGCGTGGTGCACTGTGTCGCTAAAGGAAGAGCTAGGCGAGCAAAAGCCTATTTTCTATATTAGCAAGGCAATGGTGGAGGTCGAAACATGGTACCTACAATTGGAAAAGTTTATTCTGGCCCTTGTGGTGGCTGCCAAGAAATTAATGCACTACTTTTAGGCCCATACAATAACTATGTTGACAGACTACCCTCTCCGAACAATACTTCGCAGTGCGGAATCATCAGGGCGCGTTTCGAAATGGACTTTAGAAGTTGGCTAATATGACATCTAGTTCTCCCCTAAGATGGTTGTAGCTCGCTTTTTGTGCTCCTTTCAGATACGACTAGCCCTACAGTTTGGACTCCCGTGGTTCTTAATCTAATTCCACAAGTACAATGTGAAATAGTGAAAACATAAAAAGAGTCCAAATCCGGCAATTTTTTTGAAAAATCAATGTTTTGAATCAAATGCCAAAAATGGACTGCTTTGCCAGATTACAAAGTCGCCACCTAAATATTTTTAGAAAATTTAGGAAACCCGAGACTCATGCTAAAGGCCACTTATCCATCATCACCAAAGAGTCTTGGCTCGGGAACTTAGGTACGAGAGGGGAAGGTCATGAATTGAGCACCCCACTCACCCGATCAAGATCGGCCTCTACTAATCATGATGTGATTTTTATTTACATTATATGCTCTTGTTTTGATTTATTAGGCTATTTTACTATGTGACGCATACAAGTTTAGATTAATTTGCAAAAATTGGAACATTTGATTTGTGTTTGTTTGAAAATTGTTTTTGACTATGTGTTACTTGAAAAAGTGATCGCATATGTACATTACTCAAATTATTCAAATTCTAGAAATTAGCCTTCATCCATAGGCATTCAAACAGATATATCAATTAAGCACTTAGCCTTATGGTATTTATGCTAGATATGGCAACAATCACATGCATGCGATATGCTAAAGCAATAAGTGCTCACCTCGTACTTGTATACACCCTATTTTTGACCGACCTTAAGACTCAGACGTCATCGATTGAGCGCTCAGTGATGATGCATGTTGTGCTCGTTCTGAGGTTTCGAAGTTTTGGCTGAGAGCCTTGCCTCCAGGCCTCGGAACTCTTTGTGCTTTGGCTCGGTTTGCGGACCAAGTCTTGTTTTCCCTTCCCGGAGGGAGGGAGTGGTCTTGTAGACCATCTCTTTGTGGTCGTAGACTACTTTTCGTGGTCGCAGGCCACTTTTCCCATTTGGAGACTAGTTTTCGATTTTTGGAGTCTTTGGCCGCGCGCCTTGTCTCGGGACCGCTTAACGTTCTCCGTTTGGCGTGGTCTTTGAACCACACCTTGTTGCCTCTGCCTAGAGGAACACTGTGGTCCGGGAGACCACTTTTGTGGTTGCATACCAAAAATACTCGTCAGCTAGTTTTTGAGGTTTTTGGCCGCGTGTTTCACCTCCCGATTTCTCGTCTTGCATCCGCTTTGGTTTGTTTTTGGTACAAACCTTGCTTTCCTTGTTTGGAAGGTGGTACAAGGGTGGGAGACCAGTATTTCTCCTTGGAGACCACTTTTCCTTTTTCCAGCTAGTTTTCTTGTAAGATAACTGGCTTTCTTGGTCTTTGGACCATCTTTTCTAGTCGGCCACGACACCACCACCTTGCATTTAGTGTGTTGACCTCTCCCACCTATGGCCGACTAGTTTCTACTCTGGTTGACCACCTAAAGTGGTCGGCTGACCACTTAAACTAGCAGGCCGACCACTTCAAGTGGTCGGCTGCTTTTTGGCACCTTTTTGGAGATATTTTAGGACAGCTGGCACAGCTGGAGAGCATTTGAGCCATCCTCCATACACGTGTATGGAGGGATGGCATTCAAGCTTAGCTTCTCCAAGAAGCTTTGGCTTTCCTCTTCTATAAGAGGGAGGCTCCTCCTCCCTCCTCCAAGTTCAGAAATTTGCCCCAAGAGAGTTACATATAGCTTTGTCTCTATATCACTCTTGTTCTTCATTTTTGTGTTCAAAAGTGTAGATTTGTCTTACTTTAACACACAAACACACACTCAAACACCTTGCTTGGGTTACTGAGGCTTCTTGAGGTTGTTTTTGAGGTTCTTGGACTAGTTTGAGTTCAAAAAGGTTGCTGGCAGTTATAAAGAGGGTCTTCAAGGGTGAGCTTTTGACCTTTAAATCCCCCTTTCTTGCTTAAGCTTTTAGCCTATCTTGCATGCTATTTTAAGCTCAACTTATAACTAATAAAAGTTCTATTTTTGCATGCTTTTGATCTTTGTTTAAGATCACTTTTGTGTTTGGGGTTGTTTACCCCCTCTTAGGCCTTGTTTGGCCTTGTTTTTTAGCCTTTTTTGTGAGCTTCGGGACCACCTTGTATTGGCCTTCTCACCACTGAAATCCAGAGGGATTTCAGTGGTGGGGATGGTATTTTAAGGTCCTAAGAAGGGGAGGGCCATCCCCTCTCCTTGCATCTTCAATACATGCCTTAATATGTCTCATGTTTGAGCATCTTTACTAAGTGTATGTTGGCCACATCTTAGCTTGTATTTGTGGTTATTTTGCTAAGGCATACCACTTTTTTTGCTTAGTTTGGTCACTCCATGCATGGTTAATACACTTGTAGTGTAAATCACACAATCTAGTCTTGTATGCCTCATGTTTGAGCATGTCTTTCTAGCTTGTTTTGGAGCCATCTCAGTGGGTTTTTGGTGTTGTTTTAATATGCCTTAGATCTGTTTTGGGATGGTTTGGTTGGCTCTTGCATGCCTAATACACTTGTAGTGTAAATCCCTTAAACTAGCTTTGTATGCTTCATGTTGTAACATGTCATTTTAGCATGCTTTTGGCTTAGCTTAAAGAAGATTTTGTTCATGTTTTATCATGTCTAAGGTCTGATTTGTGTTGAATTGGTCATGCATGACTTGCTTTGTATAGCCTTGGTTCAATCTAGCTTGTTAGCTTTGTGTATTGAATCCTCTAGCATGCATTGCTTCACCTATTTCAGTGATTTGGCATCACTTGTTATGTGATTTCAGTCCATGTTTCATGGCCATACACTTGCATCTTTCACTTATTCAATGCGTTGGAGGGTCTGCCCCTTTATGCCTTAACATGAACCATTGCGTATGCCTTCATGCCCTTGCTTGCAAACCACCATTTCAGTGCTTATTTGGGGTTATTATGCCATGACATAACTCTAATTTTTGTTGCTTAAGCCATTCCATGCTTGGTCCTAATAGGTGTAGTGTAATCCACCTTATTTGCCTTGTATGAATCATGCCTTATGCCCTTCATGCTAGCATATTTTGGCCTACTTCCATACATGTTTTAGACTCATTTTAACATGTTCTAGGACTGTTTTGGGTTGCCTTAGCCATATGCTTTATGTTTTGTATACTTGTAGTACAAATGCTCTTGCTTGCCTCAAGCTTTGGGTACCATTGCATGCTTTATTTGTGTTGTGTACATGATTTGGCATCATCTAACATGACATTTCAGAGCTTATAGCATGCTTATGTTTCCACTTCATTCATGCTTTGAATGTCTTTAAGTGTTGTCCATGTTTGCCTTGTTATGGCTTAGCTCGTATGCTTGCATGCCTAGGCCTTTGGGCCCTTATCTCAGCATGTTTTGGTTCTTGTTTTGACCTACTTGAGCTCTGTCTATGCTTAGTTCATGCATTTGTGCCATGTATTGCATGCCTCCTTTGTGTTGCTCTTTGCTAGCTTTCATGCCTTAGGACCCTAGCATGCTTTACTTATGTTGTTTGAATGATTTGGCATCATTTCTTGCTTCATTTTAGTGCACTTAGTGTTGTTACACTTCCACTTTTGTCACTCATTGAGCACTTTTGAGAGTTGTGCTCTTTGGCCTCTTTGATGGCCAATGCATTGTGCATGCATACCTTGCTTTGTGTGCCTTCATTTCATCACCAATGGCCACTTATTTGGGCATGATTGAGGTCTACCCTTTTGGTTTAAGTCCATTGAGTATACCATGTATATTACATTGAGCATGCCATGCTTGGTATATTACATAAGTTGCCCTTGTTGCATTGCATTGTGCATGCATGCATTACATTATGCTTAGAACCTTACGAATACCTTGCATTGAGCATGCCATCTAGTTCTTAGCATTTAGCATTGTGTATGCTAGTTGTTACATGCTTTAGCATTGTACATGCCATTAGCCTTGTTAGGTTGTTCAAATCGCATTGCATGTTTGCATGCTTAAGTCATATTGCATACTTGCATGCTTGAGTTGCATTGTGTGTGCCATGCTTGCTTGCATTATGTTTGGAATAGGTGTTAGTCCAAACACGGGAAACGAGGGATGTTTCATACTTAAAGTAATGAAACGTGCCTTAATTCCCGGTCGCCGACGCTCTTGATCATCCATGATAGAGTTTTAGGCTTTATGTGTTTACTTGTGCATTCATTTCATATTGAATTGTGCAACTTCGCCTCTCGGCCATCACACATAGAAATGCGCGATTGGTGGCCCGAGGGTCGAGAACTACACTCCCTTGAGTTCATTACATGATAGGGAGGGTGGTTATGCACACATATCTTGCAAATACATTGCCATGCCCTTTCTTGCTCTCTGTTGCAGCAAATTGCAGTTTAGCAGCAATAACTGGTCGGCCAGCCAGAAAAAGTAGCTGGCCGACCACTTTTCTTGATTTTCAACAACAAAAAGTGGTCGGCAGGGGTCTGGAGAGACCAAAAATGGTCGGCCATCCTCCCACAGGATTCCTAAGGTGAAGTTTCAGCTTTCTGGAGCTTGGTGCAAGTTTCTGAGAACAAATGAAAACAGAGGCAAATCGGGGCATCGCATTGGATTTCCGAACGAGGCAACCGGACATGCATGCATTCCTCTACCTCTGAGGCCCTTGGTTTACTGCTTTCCTTAGCTGCCATGCTTAGATAGCTAGGTTTTGCTTTGGTCTGTACCTTTAATGGTTAACGCGTTTAGCTATTTCAATTCGTTTTGTAATAATTAGTTAACTAGGATTAGTTAATTAATTTGTTGTGTAATAATTAGTTTAATTAGCTTAGGTTAGCTAGCTAGCTCTTTATTTGGTCTCTTCCTCGAGAGAGCCAATTGTTGTAATAAGCGTGCGTGTGTGTGATGCATGTCTTCCAATCCCCATTTCTTTCTCCCTTTTACTTAACCACTTACGATGGTTAATTTTAGGGCACGTTTCATTTAGCATACCTTATGCTTGCATGTTTGCATTCATTCATTTGTATTGCATGCACCGGGCTCGGCGCATCATACTAACTGCATTGTATTTTAATTCCAATTTGAATACATGTACCAAGTTGCATCTCACATGACATTCTTAGGATAGCCGAGCCTATCTTAATTGTATTTTTGCATGTGTTGCATTAGCCATTTTAACATGAACTAGGATCATGCATTGATTTCTAACTAGTTCCTTGTTTTGGCTCGAAGTACGCTGTGAGTGTTTACGCTTTAGCATACTGCATGTATGTTAATGTTGCCATAAAAGCATACTTGCCATGAGGCTATTTGCTTATGTGATTAACTGCCTGAATGCCTGTAGGTGAAGATTGGATTACCTGAATTGGGACAATTCATCGAAATCCGCATTTTAGCCTACTTGCGAATAGCAAACTTCAAACTATTTTCCAAACAAACGGATATGCAATGTTTTGTTCCAAATTAGGCGATCTGGTCTATACTTGTTTGCTGTGCGCATCACATAGTAAGATTAGCTAATTAACCGGAATAAGAACACATGTGTTTTCAAAAAAAAGATATCATGCTTAGTAGTGGCCGATCTTTGATCAAGCGAGTGGGGGTGCTCATTAAATGACCTTCCCCAATCGTACCCAAGTTCCCGAACCAAGGCAACTTTGGTGATGACGGACATGTAGCCTTCGGCACGAGTCAGGGTTTCCTAAATTCCCCTAAAATAAAATATTTAGGTAACGACTCTGTATCTTGCAAAGAAGTCCATGTTTGGCACTTCTTTCTAAAAATCAGTTTTCCAAAAACGATTTGCCGGATTTGGACTCTTTGGTGATTTATCGGTCTTACATCACACATTGTAAGATTAGATTCAGAACCGTGACATTTGAGTTCGAACTTGTAGTAGCTAGAGAGCGAACGAATTTTGCGCCTTCGCAAGCGTGGAGCTCGGACCCCCTCGGGCGCATCTACAGTACTCCAAGGCAAGCCAAAAGAAATAAAAGAGTTAGAAAAAATGCATGATCCTACAGATACTAAATGACTAATGCAACGCATGCAAAGATGCAACTAACAGGCTCGGCCACTAACATGGTATTTAAATCAATTTGATAGCATGCGATCTAAGCACGTATTCAAAGATTTTAATCAATAACAATGCTTGGTTAGAATGATGAACCGAGCTTTTATGCATGCAAGACAAGTGACGAGTGGATGCAAATCATGGAAAATGCTAAGGAAAACGTGATGCTCTATTCTACCATCATAAGCAGAAAAATAAAAAGGAGAAAGAAATGGGGGTTAGAAGACATACACACTTATTACATTGTTTGCCCTCATGCAAGAGGGTTCGAATGAATGTCCAAATGTTCAATTTAAACTAACTATTACAACACCAAATGAAAGAATAAATAACTAACTAGCTAAGCTATTACAACAAAGGCTAATAATGAATAATAAACTAGCTACCTAATTTAACTAGCTATAATAATTACAAATAAACTAGTACTGCAACAATACTAATTACAACAAGAATAATTTACAACACTGATTACAACAATAATATGAACAATAATATTACAACATTTAATATGAACTAAAGATGCACGATTTTCAGAAGCTGCTCTATCTACCTTCTGCGCAATTGCTCTGTTTCATCCTCAGCTACTACCCTCTGCTTCTGCCAAAAAATGCACTGCTTACCAAAACATTGGGGCCCGGCCGGCCCCCAATGAGGCTTGGCTCAGTCCAAACAAGGCCGGTCGTGCCCTAATTTCATGCAAAACCTGTTTTTGTGCTCTGAGGTGAAAACAATGCAGACAGAGCAGCTTTAAGCCATGTGTGTCCCTTCTGCTCTCCTCTATCATGAAACTCAAGAGAAAAGTGAATTCAAGTCTGAAACCATCAATAGGCACAAGTTGATGGCTTTATGATTTCGAACACGATTTGGACAAAACAATTAATAAATGCAATAAAGACAACCACCTCTCCCTCTCATCAAGGAGGCTCAAAGAGGGAGATAGACACGCTTCAAGTTTCATCAAAATATCATGGATTGACAAGTAACAATTCTCGAAGCGATAGACTCGGCATTACGTCTGACCAAATCCAACCAATTTTATTCATCTTCTTTATGTTGTTTCATTCATTTTAAACCAATTTTAGCTCTTTTGACTTTTCTTTCCATTACTTAGTTAATTTGTCCAAGGTGATATTTAAGTCCACTAAATGAAGAGATATGTCAAATGAGAAGTGATCCATAGCATGAAAGAGAGACTATACATTGATGATGAACCTTCGTAGAGATTAAGTCATTGAGCATAGATCTCTTTCTCATACCTTGAACAACAAGCACTTGTTTGAAATAGCTCTCGAACAAAAGAAAAGAAAAAAAAAATGAGGGAGGGTGCAGAAATGATTATGCGAAGTTGATTATTTAAAATGAAACTCATCGCAAGAAAACTAAGTAAATAAAGTTATCAACTCAAATGACTCGGTGTCTAAGACCTAAACAACCAAAGCCACGAGGACTTACAACACAACAAGTATGATATTGAAATCATAAACTATTTAAATGAATTAAACACCCCATAACAGCCCCTAAAATGTAAAAAAAAAAAAAAAACAGTAGAAAGCAAGAGAAAGTAAGTAAAAAGAGTAGAGAAAAAGCTATGGAACAAAGCCTAAGGAGGGGTGGCTAACCCCTCCAATTTTAAATCACATGTTTCAACCCCAAAAAAGTCCAAGAACAGTCCGAAAATAGCCCAAAAGCAGTGGCTAAAAGTGTGTTTAAAGAGCACAAAAAGATAAACAAAAGCAAGAGATATAAAGCTAGTAAGCAAAATCAAGGAGAGGTGGCTAACCCCTCCACTCTTGAGACTTTTAAACCATATTTTTTAGCCTTTTTAAACTCTGAAAATTAGTGTGAAAACCAAAGAAAAGAGTGCAAAAACAAAGGGTATGAGCTACGGGATAAGGTGCAAGAAAGGGTGTTAAGCCTCTCTACCTTTGGTAGCTCTTCAACCCCAAGTTCCAACACTTGAAATAGGTCCAAAACAGTAGGAAAACATAAGAAAAAGATAGAAAAAGATTGAAATGAAAGCAAGAAAAAAGGTGGCAAGCTTATACCTCTTGAGGAGAACAAGCTTTGGTTGTTGATCAAATTTGATTCCAAACACCCTCAAGTTTATGAAATATGGTTTGAAAATCTAGCAAAAGGCTTCAAGAGCAAGCTCTAATGGTGTATGTATTGTGTATGTATAGCTAAAGAAGGTTTGAGGGTCAAAGGAGGAAGGAAGATGAAAGGAGGTCTTTTTAGCTCTTCAAAGCTTTTGGAAAATTTGCTAACCTTGAATTCTGAAGGAAGAGGCTCTATTTATAGAATTTGAACCAAAATGGTCAAAAATATCTTCAAACAAAGATATTTGTTCAATTCCCGCCAGCTGTCTTGTTTCTTGCCACTGAGACCTAGCTGGGCCCAAAAAAACACGGCCAGGACTAAAAAGCAAGTCTGGAAAAGTTTTCATTGAGGCTCAGTCGGGCCTAAATGTGGCACGGCCGATTCTAAATGGACCCGACCGAGTCCAAAAATCTGCATTCGGGCCCGACTTCAAACGAGCATATTTCCTTCATCTGGACTCGGTTTTAGATGATTCTTGAGTCTAAATTGAAACCTCGGAAGTATACTTTCCAATTATGGTGGCCTTACATCCAAATTATAATTGTGCAAAGAGATATGCCTAATTTAGTGAAGGATGCTCATTTTTATCTTAACGATTTGATGTTCAACTTCTTCCTAACCTAGTTTTCTTCCCTCCCCTCCATTTTCTTCGACTCCAAACCTATAAATAAGATATTTTAAAGATTTTTTTCAAAGAGTTCACCTCCCTTTCATTTATTTCCACTTTGTCCTTACTCGGTTTATCGAAAAGTGTAATGTTTTAAACGAAATCTGAGCCTCGAAACATCGTAGAAGCATTTGGAAAAATATTTTGAAAAGAGGATTTTAAAGTCTAAAATAGTTTGGCCAAAATGGGGTGCAAGGTTTAGGATTAGGGCTTGAATACAAATTTCTTCGTTAAGAATTCAAAAGATTACACAGTGTAACTTTCATCATTGGGTGTTCGGAATAAAGCGCCCAAGTCTTAAGAGCGGTAAAAAATGGGATGGCTACAACGGCTATCAAAGGACAGGTTTTAGCTGACTTCATCGTTGAGTTCATCGGCTGTCATGCTGACTTTGAATCTAAATAGCCAACCTTCCGACCCCAACAGGAGTGAAGAATGTATGTTGGGGATATTTGGCAGATATATTGCGACGGTTCATCAAACCAGCGTGGTAGCAGGGCAGGAGTAGTGATTATAACCCCTGAGGGTGCAATAATCGAGCAAGCGGTCAAACTTGGTTTCGACGCATCCAATAACGAGGCCGAGTATGAGGCTTTATTAATCGGCCTCTGTAACTTGCTTCGCCTTGGTGCTAAGCAATTACAGGTCTTCTGCGATTCAAAGCTGGTCATTAATCAATTGAAGGGAGAGTATGCCGCTAAGAATGACCGAATGGCAGCTTATATGAGGACAGCAAATTCACTACTCATACAGTTCAACAACCATGAGCTGAATTAGATTTCCCGTGACCAAAATATCCATGCAGATGCTCTCGCCTGCCTGGCTTCTGCCATCAATTCGAAGGTCAAACGAACCATTAAGATGGGATTCGTCCCCAAGCCAAGTATTAGCCAACTGGAATCCGCTAGCGTCAATGTCATTGATCTAGGGCCGAGTTGGATAGATCCCATCGTCACATTTTTATCCTCAAAACAGTTGCCAACAGATAAGAATAAGGCCTATAAGTTGCGAAACAAAGCCCTATGCTACTATTTGGATCCCCACTGAAAGCTCTACAAAAAGTCTCTCTCAGGGCCTTATTTGGAATGTGTGCATCCAGACCTAGTGGAAGACTTTTTGGCCGAAATACATAAGGGCAGTTGCGGTGCCCATTATGGAGGGTGTTCGTTGGCCCATCAAGCCGTAACCCAAGGGTGTTATTGGTCCACCATGCGAACTAATGCAGAGAACTACGTAAAGAAGTGTGAGCAGTGCCAAAAATTCTCCCCCTTGACTCATTTGCCCGAGGAAGAATTGAATGCCGTCACTAGCCCTTAGCCTTTTACCCAGTGGGGACTGGACATCGTTGGACAACTTTCGAGAGCTCCAGGAAGTAAACGGTTCTTGCTTGTTGCAACAGATTACTTCACGAAGTGGGTTGAGGCGGAACTGTTGGCACACATCCAAGACATAGACGTCAAACGCTTTGTATGGATTATAACACGATTCAGCATATCATGAGCAGTTATCTCTGACAACGGCACCTAGTTCGACTGCGGTGTCTGTGAACTGTGCGACACATATGGTATACAATCGTACTTCTCCTCACCGATGTATCCGCAGAGCAACGGCTAAGCCGAAGCCTCCAATAGAGTAATCTTGGAGGGAATCAAGAAGCGGTTAGAAAGGGTGAAAGGGAAGTGGGTTGAAGGATTGCCCAGTGTACTGTGGGCTCATTGCACCACGCCAAGGTGACGAACCGACGAAACACCATTCGCCTTGTGCTTTGGTACAGAGGCTATTATTCCTCTCGAAATCGGCCTGCCTACTCTACAATCAAAGGCCTTTGACACGGGACAAAATGATATGATATGATGTTGACATTAGATCTCAATTTGATTGAAGAGCGTCGTGATCGAGCTCTCGTGCATATGGCATGGTACCAACAACAGCTTGCCAAATCATACAATCAGCGTGTACAGCAGCGTCGTTTCACCCCAGAAGAATTGGTTCTTAAGAAGGTGTTTCCTACCACCAAAAATCTAGCAGACAGCAAATTGGGCTCCAATTGGAACGGCCCTTACTAGGTTGACTTAATTACTGGGGCAAGAGCATATTGACTCTCAGACATGGCCGGCAAGAAACTTCCCTGACCATGGAATGCGACTCACTTACGCGAATTTTACCATTAAATGGCATGGAAGCCAGCTTTTTGTTAAGATGTAATGATTCAGTTTTCTTTACACGAATGTATCTTCTCTGAATGTATCTACACAGTTTATTAATGAATCTTCATGGCTTATATTTGCTTAGATCTTACTCTGATGACTGAACAACAAAGCCTCTGAATTCAGAGTGCCTTTTGTGCTTGGCACAATTGGCCATTACAAAAGACTCTGAATTCGGAGCACCCCTCGTGCAAGCCACGATCGGTCGAATAAGCCTCCGAATTCAGAGCTCCCTTTGTGCTTAGCACAATTGGCCATTACAAAAGACTCCGAATTTGGAGCGCCCCTCCTATAAGCCACGATCGGCCGAATAAGCTTCTGAATTCGGAGTGCCCTTTGTGCTTGACACAATCGACCATTACAAAAGACTCCGAATTCGAAGCGCCCCTCGTGTAATACATGATCGGCCAACTAAGCTTCCGAATTCAAAGCGCCCTTTGTGCTTGGCACAATTGGCCATTACAAAAGACTCTGAATACGGAGTGCCCCTCGTACAAGCCACGATTGGCCGAATAAGCCTCCGAATTTGGAGCGCCTTTTGTGCTTGGTACAATTGGCCATTACAAAAGACTCCGAATTCGGAGTGCCCCTCATGCAAACCACGATCGACCGAACAAGCCTCTAAATTCGGAGCGCCCTTTGTGTTTAGCACAATTAGCCATTACATAAGCCTCCAAATTCAGAGTGCCATTTGCCTGCATAAATGGCCCTCCGTAACCGGCAGAGTGCCATATTAGACTATCAAGATTGGGCTTTTCCAAATTAAATATGAAATTCCTACAAGTGGCACACATCATATTGCATAAAAGAAACAGGCACAATAGGCATTAAAATAAATTGCATAGTTTATTACAACAAACGGCAACGTCAGTTACAAATCTACTAAATTATTGGCCCGTCCCCCCTTCGTCGTCTATTTTCTTGGTGTCATAGGATTCGAATGGAAATTTATAATTTTGGTATAGGGGCGACGCTGAATCAATACCCGCAACCTGAAGAGCCTTAAGCCATCCGTGTTTGAAACCACAATTCTCACATCGACAAACATCTTCGGCCAGCTTTTCCCTGGTCTTCTCGATGTCGATTTTTCACCCGTCAAAAAAGCCTTCGTCGTAGGCCCGGGATCATATGGCCTCTTTGGCAAACACGGCGATCGTATCTCAATCGGCTATAGCATGATCAATTAGCCACTGGTTTACCCTATCAGTAATAGTTGTGTTCGTCGACCCCACGGCCTACTTCTCGGTGGCCCTAGCTCTACGTATTTCACTCTCCGCTTTTTCTGCACGGCGTTCCAAATCTCGAATCCACCCATCCCTTTGAGCGATTTCTTTTTGAGCAGCCCAAAGCGACATGCCAGTTTCATATGCACAGTAGAGCCCTTTGATTGACCCATGGACACCATATTTAAAACTTCATAGTCGCCTTGCCTGATCATAGATTGTTTTACTTCAAGTGGAAATATTTGCCGAGCAAAGTCCACCGCCACATTTGGATCATGAATAATCAAGTTTGCTTCAGTCATGGGTTTGTTGCCGATAAAGACAGCAAAACTTAGAGGGCGTGGCGATCTACTCGACTCAGGTCACACGGACACCTGTGCACTTGCAGCCCTGGCGTAACCTTTTTGTTGCGCCCCGCCTCTGGGCAATCTCTCCACCTTACTTCTCCTGGGGGACTTGCTTCATCGACGGGATGAACGATGTCTTTCCCGTTCCTCTGACGCTACAATACTCGCTCGAGATGCTACGCCGCCTGCTCCACGATTCATTTCCGCGTCCAATTCTGCCAAACTTTTTCCCTCGCCTTTACTGTTGAAAAATAATCTTCTAAACATATGCTCACATTGATTACTGCACAAACGCTTTCACCTCTTCCACTTTGTTCGCTGCTCACTGTGGCTGGATAACCCCTTTTGTGGGTTGCGCAAGGGATATTTAACGATGCCCCCTTCATTAATTACAAAATACACCACTAACGATGCACCCGCCACCGCCATCCCCGCCTATCTTCGGTGGAGGACTTATGCTCACATGGGGCAAGGACAAATATGTGAACCTATTCGGCTTCTCCATCTTTGGCCGAATTACTCCACTGCCCCACTTGACCATTGAGGTTATTTAGTGTATTCGGCGGAGGACTCATGCTCAAATGGGGCAAGGGTAGATATGTGAATCTATTCGGCTTATCTATCTTTGGCCGAATTACTCCACTGCCCCACTTGACCATTGAGGTTATTTAGTGTATTTGGCGGAAGACTCATGCTCAAATGGGACAATGGCAGATATGTGAATCTATTCGGCTTATCTATGTTTGGCCGAATTACTCTACCACCCCACTTGACCATTGAGGTCATTTAGTGTATTTAGCGTAGGACTCATGCTCAAATGGGGCAAGGGCAGATATGTGCATCTATTCGACTTATTCATCTTTGGCCGAATTACTCCACTACCCCACTTGACCAATGAGGTCATTTAATGTATTTGGCAGAGGACTCATGCTCAAATGGGACAAGGGCAGATTTGTGAATCTGTTCGGCTTATCTATCTTAGGCCAAATTGCTTTGTGCTTAGTTTGGTGCTTTGGACTACTTATCTAATCACAACATACACAAACATAACATACAAAAACACAGCATGCAAAACATTACTAATTTCATTTTCATTCACAAGTTACTTCTCAAAACAGGCATTTTTCATTCATAAACTGTATACGAACAAGTATCACTTTATCAATGAAAACCGCCCTAATACAAAACAATACTGATACTAAAACAACTACAAGAATAGCAAAAATAAACAAACTATTTTCAAATATCTTCAAAGTCCTCTGGGTCTGACTCCAGAGGTTTAACTTCTAGCTGCTCGTATGGAATCAGCAGGTCAAGAGTCATTTTGGCAGCCGCCAAGGCCTTGAGCTAGCCATGCTTGAAGCCTCAATTTTCAAACTTCAACGCTTCATCTGCATATAACTCTTTGGCTTTAAGCTCTCCGGCATCAAATGCCTTGGCCACGTCTGCCTCCGCGTACTCCTGGGCTCTCTTTGACTCCCCAATTCGGCGATTAATTTGGCATTCTCTGCTTTGACCAACTTCAACTCACCGTCTAGAAAGGTAGCATTCTCCTCAGCAGCCCATCAAAACAAATTGGCATGTCTTGCTTTCTCCTTTTCGGCAGTAGCCTTCGCCGCTCATCTTCTGCCCTCTGGGCTTCGACCTCCGCCTTTGTAGTTATCATTATCAAATCGGCCATCGCAGCAGCTGCCTTATTTCTTTCACCCTCAAGTTGGCCTTCTATCACGCCGAGTTTCTCCATGACGTTGTAATGCCGACAACTGATTTCTACTATCCTGCCCACCACCTAACAAGCATGATATAGCAGTCATATTAGTCAACATAAAAAGGGCATAAAAAGATACATCCCAGTACATGCTACTTACCAATATAGCCGACTGAGCCGCTAAGGCAATAGAGATAACGTCTGACTTGGCACGGAATGCGGCTTTGTCTGACAGAAGTGAAAGCAATGATGCTACACTCAAAGCCACGGCGGGATCCATAATGGCCGACCCACTGGCCAGAACCGGTGAACTTTCCATCCTTGGCTGGATGACGAACGGCTCGGCCGAGTCTAAAGAAAGCGCCTCTATCCTTTGCTATTTATTAGCCTATTCTTCTTGTGATTCGGCAAGGAATTTGGCGAGGCACTTTTTTCCCTTTTGATCGATTTGATATGAGACTGAAGTTTCCATTGGTTGCTGATCAGGGACCCGATCAAGGGCGTCAACAGCCACAATCAACTCATGCGTTGTTTATGGAACAGTCGTTGAAGGGGGAGTTTCTAGGTCCTCTCCAACACTGGCTCTCCTTCTTGCCGCCATCTTCTCAGCATTCTTTCTTCTGGCAAACTGGGCAAGTGACTCTCTGCCCATTTTCTTATAATCAGCCCCAGGTAAATCTCCTAATTCGATAAAGATGTCGTCCTCTAGAGAAGCAATCATCATTCGGCCAAAGGTGGTTGGCCATTACCCTTTGGGTTGAGTTGCTCAAAGGCCAACTCAATTTCCCTGTTTAACTCTTGTTCTTCTAAACGGCCCCCTTGTCCAACGTCTTCAGCATCTGAACTTTCTTTTTTTAAACGGCCCTCCAGTTCAACCTCTTCGGCGTTTGAACCCTCAAGACCAATCTCCCTTAGGCTCTTGAAGTTGGGATATATGAGTGTCGTAAGTTGCTGATCTCCTCTCGGCACAGGAATATGATCTTTCACTGAAAACGTTGAGTAGGTTGGGTTGTATCTTAACAGAATGTGCGCGGCACACCCCTGTCCTTAAAGGTTGGTACGCCCTTTATACCTAGGGACCGTCTTCACCTGATTAAGAAGGGCTTCGTCTGCCGACAGGAGGACTCTCTTCAATTCATTACTTGCACAACAAAACTGGTTAGTAATCTATTAGCACCGAATATAACGTTCAACTAGTAATTACGTTCAGCCACCTGGCTCACCCTTCGGTCTTGGCACAGGGTGTTGGCGATCTTCTTCCTAGCTGAATTCTCAATTGCCTCAAACGGCGACCATAACATCATCCACTCTTTTTCTAGAGCTGGCAAGCATAGTCACCAAGTGGTGATCTATGTCCTTGGCTCGAAGAAAATAACGGCCCGGACGACCGGTTGATTTCGTCATGACATAACAGTGCAAAATAGCTGGGATTCCCAAGTGAAGCCCAAGTCGGTAGTTCAATTCCACTATGCTCATGATTATATGGTAAAAATTCACATTGGGCTGAGAGGGAATGAGCCCCTAGTAACGTAGAACAGTTTTGAGGAAAGGGCGTAAAGGGAAACGGACCCCACCCTCAACAATTGACAGGAGAGGAAAAACAATGGTGTTCACATTAGCCCTCTCTATGTCAACCACATTGTCTGCAACGAGGGACAGGTGAACATCGTCTAGGATCAAAAAATGATGACGAAAAGTGGAAACTCGCTCCTCGGAGAGAAGAGCTTTCAAATGGGTCACTATTCCAGACGGAATAGAAAATATACAAATAAAAATACACAAAGGGACTAGACTGCGAACAAAAGAGGAAAAGAGCGAGGGACTTACAGGTCAGAACGAGGAAGCAAAGCGAAGGGGCGATATAGAGCAAAGTTGAAAATGCAGGAGTCTTGTGAGGAGGAAAGAAGAATGGTGTGAAGAATGCCAAAGAGCCAAGGTTCAATATATACAAATTTCAAATTGCATTAAATGAATGTCCAACTACGAAGAGGTGGGAAGCAATGATGATTCCATATCACGTCTGATCTGACTTATTAGTACTTAGAGGTTCGCATGCACCATATTTCTGACTTTCGAGGTTTGTTCAAATCTATAAATAAAAAAACATAGAGGCCGACCACGCCGAATAATAGACGTTAATCGGATGTTTGGGGGCAATTATGGTGGCCGAATAAATGGGATCTAGAGATTCATGAACTGGCCAAGTACAAGCCGGCCCATACCAAGTCCATCAACTGGCCGCAAACAAATCGGCCATGCTAGGCCCAATGGAGGGCCATGCTAGGCCCAATGGAGGGCCATAGTCGAATACAATTGAGTTGAAGGGCCATCGAAGCCGTGTACCCCATGGGCTGTATAGAAGACCCATAAATGAGATCAAAGCCCAAGAGGAGACAGTGGGCCCTTAGAGGGTCCCGGAAGAACAATATAAAGGGAAGAGTCATAATCACTAAGAAAGGGTAGGAAAAAGATAAACAAGAGGGTGAAGGAGAATTAAAGAGTTCTGTTTGGACGAGAGAGTATTTCTAAATCCATTACACCATAATCACTTATGTAAATTCATAAAAACTTACGTAATTTTGTGTTAGAGTTACATACGGTATATACTGCACACTGGAACATTTCTCGAATGATTGTATTAAAAAAATAAATTCAACAACAGGCTATTAATAGGGATGACAAGGGTTGGGTTGACTTGGGAAATCCCTACCCATCCTCATCTATGCTCGTTTAGTAAACAGCTTCCATACTTGACTTAACCCACTAGATCCCTCTTACCTTGCATTACGTAATGTAACTTTGTCACTGACGCTACTCGTCTCATTTAATTTTATAATTTATATTTTTAGTATTGAATTTTAATACAATTTATGATGAAAAGTGATTTGTAACAATAGAGTGTTGTTTCACATTGATTTAAATGGGATTGCATAGTACAGAAAGAGAGAGAAAATGTACAATATTTAGATACCATAAATATAATTGGATATTTTTTCTTCTGAAATATTCATTTTACATCTACAAACAATGATGTTATGTTTGTATATACCAAAAATGTTTATTTCAATAAGCCAATGTATAATAACTGAGATAATAATATGAAGGGAGGTGCAGTCTTTTCTCTCTCTACAATGAGAGTGTTCTGTACCTTCTAGTAGTCTTTTCTCTGCTTTCTGGTAGTTTCTCTGAGTAGAATTCCATCCTACTTCTCAACGGCCTCATCTCTTGACAATGGATTGCTTTGAGCTACTTCAGGGATCGGATGAAAGTGAGGATGTCTCTTATATGTGCTTGGTGGGGAAATCTTAGCCCCAAAAATACTCAACAAAACAGCTATATCTAACATTTTGGTAGGAGCATGGAAAACCAGAATAGAGGTAATGATCTCCTTTTGGAATGATAATATCTACATGTTTCGATTCATAGATGCTGAAGACCGTCAGAAAGTTCTTTCAAAGACTCCTTAGTTTGTTATAGGGAGTTTAATGGTTCTCCAACCTCTTCAGTTAGGATTATCGGCACGAGAAATGGAATTTCGATGGTGTCTTTTTTAGGTTCAGGTTCACAGTTTGTCATTGAAGAAAATAACCAAAGCTCGTGATGAAATCATCGGTAATAGAATCGGGAAGCTAGTGTAAGTGGAGGCACATATAGAAGGTTTACCCTTGTATCAAAATTTTATGAGATTAAGGGTGGAGGTGGATGTTACGAAGCCTTTGCTCCAAGGTTTCATTCTCTGGCATAGAGGAGACTTCCAATAGCAAGACCCTGAAGTGAAGGTTTGGTACAAATATGAGAAGTTATCGGAGTTTTGCTATGATTATGGAAGGATTGGTCATGACAACATAGTTTGCAAGTTTGTGAATAGAAAGGAAGGGAGGAGCTCTGGATATGGCCCCAAGATGAGAACGGTAGTGGCCAGAAGCATTGGGGTACCGGTGGATCTCCTTGTTGCCAAATGGAAGCGGCGAAAAGCAAAGTTCATGGCCAAACTCAGCCTTTAAAGAATTTGGTGGTTGATTTGATGACGACGTGTGAGGTTACAATGAATGGAGATCGCCGGCGAAGTCCACCAGCTGTACTAGAGCACGTGGTAGTATGATTTATTCCTTAGGAGGTCGTGCGTAGTGAGTCTGAGGATTTGGGGCTAGCTGGAGAATATGCCACATAGCCAGAGGGAGGGGGGGAGTCTAGAATATTCTAAGATTGAAGCGGTTAAGGATAATGTGGACCCAGTTTATGGGGCTCGGCCTTCCAACCTAATGGTTTTGTCCAAGCCCATGAAGTTGGGAATAATGGACTAGTCTTTGGCCAGACCCAATCTTCTGCTAGGCACATTGGAGGATAGGCCTTGTGCGCCATATTTTGTAATTGAGCCTAATGATGGCTCTCCTAACTCTCTTAAGGCCCAAAGCCTACTTCTACCAACAGTGTTGGGAGATGCCTTGGGTATTGAAGAAACTATAACTTCCATAAGCCCACTTCGGAGTGAAGTGGGGGAGCGAGTTCTAGAGCTCTCCATTTCTAAAGAATTTAACTACTTAACTTTGAAGAGAAATGTCATAGATTCAACATTTGAAGATTAACATCAGATTAAGCAGATTAAAGGAGGTAGGAATGGATTTGATAATCTATATTTGACGCCACAATTTGTGATTGGGGCTGATACTTCAAAGGAGGATATAAAAAATAAAAATAAAAAACAAAACAAGGAAAGCAAGGGTAGTTAGTCGAAAAGTGGGTTAGCCAAGGAAACAGTTGTTTGATATTGCTATTCGCTCTAAGGAGTTTGAGGTTTTGAGCACTCCTGGGTATGATAGATCTATTGTTGTTGTCTCATCTATGGAGGATGATTTCGTATCTCAGGTTAGGTGCACTTTTCCTTTCCTTGAATGTATTGACAATGAGGAATGAGCTGTGGTGGCTGGCCCTAAGAAGCCACGGGGGTTATGCTAATTATCAGTTGGAACTGTCAGGGGTTGGGACATCCCCTGATAGACCAAATCTTACGAGGGTTGTGTACAACCTATCGCCCCATGGTCGTGTTCCTTATGGATACTAAGAATAAAATGGCTAAACTAGAGAGAATTCGATGCAGCCTCTATTTTAGTAATGTGTATACGTGGTCTAATAACCAAGGGGAAAGGAATAATATTCGGGAAAGGCTAGACCAGGCCATGGCTACTGTGGATTGGCGCATATTATTTACATATGCACAAGTCTTGCATGAAGCTTGTATTTGGTTTGATCACTGCCCTTTGGTCCTTAATTGTTGTATTCCTTCGAAGAGGGTGCCTAGCTATTTTAAATTTGAATCCTTATGGTCTATGAAACCTACTTGTGCCGAAACTATTCAAACAACTTGGGGTCGAAACCTCTCGGGTTCAACTATGTTTCAACTCGCCCAGAAATTAAAGCAGTGCAACAAGGAGTTTAGTAGATAGAGCAAGAGGGAAATTCGAAATGGTAAGAAGAGAATTAATAAGGTAAAAGCCCAAATTGTCAGGGTTTATGGACTTTCTCCATCAGAGGAAAACTTAGCTATTCATGATCAATTGCAAGCGGAAATGGAAGAACTTGTTCTTAGAGAGGAGATGTACCTTCATCAACGGTCTCCAGTGAGATGGCTAAACTTTGGGGATAGAAACTCAGTGTTTTTCATGCCACCATCAACCAATGCCGTCAGTGTAACCAAGTGTTAAAACTTCAAAGGGAGGACAGGTTTTGGTTGACTAATGATGAAGATATTGATGCCTATCTGTTTGATTATTTTTTGAATTTATTTATTGGGGGTGACCTTGCCAATCTGGAGGAGGCATTAAAGGTGGTAGAACCTATGATCTTGACTAAAATGAATAGGTTGTTGATCAGGGAAGTTTCGGAGGATGAGATTAAGGATGCGGCATTTGAGCTTGGGTCCCTTAAGGCACCAGGGCCTGATGGTTACTCGGGGTTTTTTTTGTCAACAACATTAGGATATTGTTGGTCTAGATGTGTGCAAGGCCGTGGGGTGTTTCTTTCAGGGGGCTACCTATCGAAGAATTGAATCAGACTAATTTGGTTCTTATTCGTAAAATGAATGCCCTGGTGAAGTTGTCCCAATTCAGACCCATCAACTTACACAATTTCAATATGAAGATCATTACGAAAATTATTGCCAATCGTTTGAAAAAGATCTTATGTGAGGTCGTCTTCCCCAATCAGTCCGTGTTTGTTTCTGGTCGTATGATCCAAGATAATATTATTATTGTTCATGAAGCCTTCCACTCGTTAAACATAAGGAAAGGAAAATCTGAAGAGTTGGCTTTGAAACTGGATTTTAATAAGGCTTATGACCGAGTACACTGGAAATTCTTATATGCCATTCTAACTAAGATGGGTTTTCATGGGATTTGGATTCAGTGGGTTATGGAGTGTGTGATAATGGTAACCTTCTCTATTTTCATTAATAAGGCCAAGAGAGTTTGCTTTAGACCATCCTGGGACCTTTGACAAAGGGATCCTCTCTTGCCTTATTTGTTCATCCTTGTGATTGATGTGCTTTCTAGACTTATTGAGAGGAGCAGTCAAGAGGGGCGCTTTCAAGGAATTTATATTCGAGGATGTGTCCTACCCTCTCTCATCTCTTTTTTGTTGATGATGCATTACTATTTTTCAAGGCGAAAGAGGATCAATGCAGGGAAGTTCTTCGTGTCCTTGAGATTTACGGGGGAGCCTCGGGGCAATCAATTAATTTTGACAAATCAGAGGTCCAATTTTCAAGGAATGTGAAGCTTGATCATAGCCAAAGGTTGTGTGGAGTGCTAGGTGTTCAGATTGTGGGGGCTAACGCAAAATATTTAGGAATGCCTTCTTGTTGGGGAAAGGTCTAAAGTTAAAGCATACAACTACTTATGTGAACAGGTGCTTGTTAAACTTCAAGGATGGAAGGCCAAGTTGTTATCTCAAGCAAGAAGGGAGATTCTCGTCAAAGTAGTGGCTAAAGCTATGCCTACCTATGCTATGGCATGTTTTATGTTTTCCTATAAGGTATGTGCCGAACTAAGTTCCTATATTCGTAATTTTTGGTGGAAAGGAGATTCGAAAGGGAGAGGCATTCATTGGGCTACTTAGAGGAAGTTAACCCTTACAAAGCAAAATAAAGGATTTGGTTTTTGGGATTTTCATGCTTTTAACAAAGCATTGTTGGCGCGACAAGCTTGAAGGCTTGTAAAGTACCTGAACTTTTTCTTTGCTAGAATGTTGAAGGGTATCTATTACCCAAATTCTAATTTTGATCATGTTACAAAAGAGCTACATGTGTCTTGGGTTCGGTCTAGCCTTTTGGCTGAGCACGAAACGCTTGATAAGGGTTTGAGGTGGCAAGCTGGTAATGGGGCTTCTATCCATTTTGGGGATGATCGATGGATTCCGTCAACAAAAGATTTCAAAGTCTAACACATGTAAAGTGGGGTGGCGATGTCCGTATGGTTCGGGATGTTATCCATCCTTCTCATATGGCTAGGGAAAATGAGAAACTTAAGAATAATGTTTCAGATAAAGAGGTTAAGGCCATTTTTTCCATACCAATTTCTGTTGTTAATAAGAGGACTAGGTTGTGTGGTACTTTGATGGTTTACTCTGTCAAATCAGGTTATCAAGTGGCTCTAAAAGGGGATAGTCATGAGGAGACTTGTCTTCTCTCGTCTTCCTATGCACGGACTGCTAAGGAATGGAAGGTAGTATGGAATTTGAACATACCTCCCAAGCTTCGTCATTTTCTGTGGAGGGTGTGTACCAATGCGATAGCAACAAAGGTAAATCTTCATAGTCGTCAATACTCCGGTGATGATACATGTCAAGTGTGTTGCAGTGCCCTAGAAACAATTGAGCACTTGTTGTTTGGATGTGGGTAGACGAAAGTAGTCTGGTTTAGTTGTGGTCTTGGGCTACGCTTTGACTTTAATTTGGTGGGGTCGGTTGCTCGGTGGCTGGGGGACTTTCTATCACAATTTGGGAATTCTCAAGAGGGCAAGGATCTTCTTCATAAGTTGGCTTATTTGGAAGGCTCGCAACACATTCGTCTTTAACCATACTCCAGTAAATCTTTTGGTTGTTATCAACAATGTGAGAAGGGAAGAGACGAAGTTTCGAGGTGCGATCTTGATAAACCTTTCAGCTAATCAAAGGATGCATCTTAGAATGAGTGGACAAAGATGCTCCAAGGATGCTTCTGGGCCTACAAAATGGATGATTTTTTGTGATGCTGCAACTGATCTTGGTTCGGGAAAGGGTGTCATAGCGGTGATTATCTAAGACAAATTTAGTCGTTTGATTGATGGATGAACCAAATAGGTTCACATAAACTTTACCATGCAAGGGAAGGCTCTGGTTGTAACGCCCCAAAAATATAACAATAAAACCATCTCATGATATCAATTAAATAACAACATGTACCGAAATAATTATCTTCCATTCATATGATTCCATTGTAATTATACATTCATAAGTCCTAACCGTAAATCTATAGCATGTGCCACAAGTTAAAGATATGAAATACAAGTTAAACAGATATATAAATGCCCTAATAGCTACAACTTTCCAACATGATACTTGGTTATAACAAAAGTGAGTTTTAACTCAATACAGTTTAAGATCTAGGCTTGTACAAAAATAATCACAACAATAACAAAAAGAAGCTCTTGGCTCCTAGTCCTCCCAAGCTACGGCCTTGGCGGAGGCATATCATCAGCACTTAAAAACGGTTTTCCACATAGAGTAAGCCAGAGTCCAACAGAGATACTCTAACACAGTGTATGAATCTTAACAAAGCTATAAGGTGAATGCATATGCAATGTTCGTGCCAAAACATTTTATATTCCTTTCCAAAACCATGCAATGTTAGGTTTATATCACAATTCATGAAATCATTTCCTTTACAATAGAAAATAGGGCAGTGGATACAACACTAGGAATCTCTAGGTACGTGTCTGTAAGTAGGCTATACAAGCACTACCAATAGCCATTTTTACCAGTACTAACTAGAAGGCTCGGCACCTAACCGCGTAGGTTTCTAGACTTTCACCAAAGACACGCAGGCCAATAATAATACCACAACCACACCCCCTACCTAGATTCACCAAGTTATTCACCCATTTTTCTCAAAACAATATATATTTTCAATGTGTTAAGTATGCAACAATGCTCAATGCAAATGGATGAGAAATTAGTTTCAATTCTTCTAATTCTCATGCAATTTCTACAACAATCATAACTATCCTCCATCGATAGCCCAAAACAGATATCTCTAAATAAATAGATAATTTCCAACAAGATAAACTTTCTAAAATTTCAAGATGGGAGTGATAATGCATATCCAACTCCGCCACCATCATCATCATTATTCTAATTCCATAAAAACCCAACATCATTTCCATTTTCTCTTTACAAAATCAAGTATTCATATTTTAGGGCAAAATCCCCTTTTCTTTATAAATCAATTCCAAGGATAAAATCCATCATTTTACCACAACTCAACCACTTTTACAACCTCACAATCATTTCCAAGAAACCATTTTGAAAACCACTCTTTTGATAAAACTCTAGGTTTATCCAAAAATTCCCAAATCACAATCTTGTTTAGAGAAATAAATAACTAAGTTAAAAATCATACTGAAGTGTGGAGAAATCCCTACCTCAAAGCTAGAAGGCAAAAGAAAGAGTGAAGAAACCCCGACGAAGCCGAAAATCAACTTTACTCCGATCAAATGGAAGCTCAAGGTGAGCTGTACCTTTTTATCAAAGGAACTAGGGTGTAGAGATCAATAGATTAAGAGTATTTGGAGGTTAAAAATGAGTTTTAGAGAGAGAGGGTCTAAATTTAGGGTTTTGAAATGTTTAGAGAGAGAGAGATACAAAAAAGTGACTCAAAAATTGAGTTTTACGAACTGATATACGCGCAAACCACTCGAGTAGCCAAAACACCGTTGGAGTGACTAGACACAATAAGTGAGACCACTCAAGTTAACAAAGTTACTACTCAAGTGCAAAGACACCACTCAAGCGCGAGAACCATCGCTCGAGCAGCGCAGATATCAAACTCTTAGTAGTTTTACAAACAAGAACTAATCGCTCGAGCTCAAGAAGGACCACTCGAGACAAGACCGCTCAAGCGCAACAAACAATGCTCAAGCGATAAAAGCATCCTCCCAATACTTATGCAAACCTGCAAATATACTGAAAGTTCTCAAAGACCGCTTGAGCCTGCTCGAGTGACTAAAGGACAGCTTGAGCAAACTAACTAAAATCTGGGCAACAGTTATATTGAAAAACAAACTCCCGACTTATTCTAAATGCAACAAAGATATCCAAACAACCAAACTCAATCAAGAATAAGATGAATAAGGATATGAACAACCAAATAAGACAAGGAATCCCATATCTAAAACAATAAACAGGTCAGGTCTAAACTAAAATCATTATACTGGTCATTCGTCTTGCTTGTGATTTGGTAAAATCTCTTAATTTGTCTCCGGTCGAGATTTTTGGTGATAATTTAGCCGTTATTTTGTTATGTGTCTCAGAAAACATCCCACTTTGGAAGTGTGAAGTTATCATCAGGGACATTCGCTTACTTGCTCGCCGGGAGTGGGGACGCGTATCCTTTAAGTAGTTCCCTAGAGTAGCTAATAGGGCCTCCCACTAGATTGCGCAGGCTTGCTTAGATGAGATTTTGCTATTGGATTGGGTCTCATGTCCTCTTCCGGTGCTTATGGAAAGGCTTTTCAATTCTATGTGATTGATGTTTTTCAATAAAATAAATAAATAAAAAAATATTTTAAAAAAAAAGAAGCCAATATGAAAAATAAATTCAGATGTTATGTTACATGTTAATGAACCAATTATTTTGATATGTTAATATAAATAGAATTTTGTACAATATGTATGTTTTGGTCTCGGGTTGGTTTAGTTTAAGCTTTAGTCATGGTTAAAATCGAGATTGAACCCAGTTCTATCTTTATAATTTTAAGATCGAGAGCTGAACTATTATTTAACATAAAAATAAAAATAAAAAATCAATTTGACGATTTTTTAATTTTCTAAACATTTTATATATCATTTTTCAATTTTCTAGATACTTTTTGAGGTATTTTTTCATAAATCCTACTTCTACTACTTATGTTCTAATCAGTCCAAACTAATTTATTATGTTCCAATTAATTCCATAAATTGCAAAGTTACAAAAGCAATCCTGTGAGTAGAAACACTGTTGTTGCCTCCAATAGGAACCGAGGTGGCAATTTGATTGATATCATCATAAAAGAATGAACCCAATTGGGTGCTCAAGTTTAGATTTAATTCGTACGAAAAATTCCTTAAAATGATGGAACCCAAGTGGTCAGACAATCGGTACACTCCGATTAATTTTAAGGATTTATGCTATCACTCAAGGTTCATTTGGGATATGGGTTAGCTTTTTGGCTATTTTAGTTTGGGCTAAAAAGCCTGGTTTGGCATGAGCTTTTTGGCTTTTTTCACTTTTTGACTTGGTGATGATGTGTCCATATGTAAAATTACAGAAATGCCCTTGGGCATAACTTTTTTTTCTTTTTCAATTTTCTTTTTGTCAATTTCTAGCCGTGTGCCATCCTAGGCTACCACATCAGCCTACTATTTTCGTAATACCTCGGTTTTTTTAAATAAAAAAAAAAAATTTCATAATTACGAATAAAATGGCCAATTTTACCCTATTTTAAAAAAAATCCCTTTTGTAATTTGTTAATCATATTTTTGCAATTTGTTAATTACGAATAAAATTTCCCATAATTACCCTATTTGTGGGCACATCACTATAGACCCCATTTTTGACCACCTATAAGACTTAGGCGCTTGGTCCAGCACACTCGATGATGAAAACTACATTGTGTGATTCGAGTTCTCGGCGAAGGAATCCAAGGTCGAGTCCCGAAATAATCCCAAAACCTTCCTACTTGCCTTATTCTTACCTCAAAGGTTCATTTTTTAACATTGTCCCACCTTACACTAAGCTTGAAACATGGGAATAGGGCAGCACATTAGGGCCCGGCCGTGCCCCATTGAGAGCCAAACGTGGCCATTTGGGCCTGGCCGTGCCTTGCTAGCAATAAACACCGTTTTGGGCAGGAATGGGCCAGTTGTCCATTTTTGAAGATATTTTCAACCTATTTTGCTCAAATTCTATAAAAACAAGATTATATCTTTGTTTTGAGGGTTGAACAATTTCAAAAGAGCCTATACACACAAGAGAGAGCTCATTCTTCCTATACAAGTCACTTTTGAGCAAACCTATCTCTCTTGACTAATATCCATACACCATATACTACCTTAGTTCATAACCTTAGAGCCTTGGTTGAGGCTTGTGCATCACAATTCAAGCTTGAGAGTGTGTTTAAACCAAGTTTGTGTTACAAACAAGAGCTTGCTTTTTCTAAGAGGTATAAGCTTACCACCTTCTTTCTTACTTCTTTTTCTATCTCTTGTTAGCTACTTCTTGTGTTTTTGTGTTGTCTTGAGTCCTTTTCAAGTGTTTAAACTTGGGTTTGGATAGTCACCAAAGGGTAGAGAGGGTTAACACCTTCTCTTGAACCTTATTTCATAGCGCAAGCCCTTATTTTTACACTCTTTTCTTTAGTTCTCAAACTGATTTTCAGAGGTTAAAAAGGGCTGGAAAACATGGTTTAAGGTCTCAAAAAGTGGGGGGGTTGGCCACCTCTCCTTGTCTTTGTTTACTAGTTTGTGTCTCCTTACTTTTGTCTATCTTTTTGTGTGCTTTTAACACACTTTTAGCCACTTTTTTTTTTATTATTATTATTTATGTTTTGGGGCTGTTTAGGGCTGTCCTAATTTATTAAATTAGTTTACGCTTTGAATATTTGCTTGTTGTATTGTAAGTCCTCATAGCTTCGGTTGTTTAGGCCTTAGACACCGAGTTGTTTGAGTTAATAGCTTTCTTTATTTCAAAGGTCTCATTTTAATAATCAATTTAGCATTCATTTCTGCAACCTCCTTCTTTTCTTCTTTTGTTTAAGAGTCATTTCAATCAGTTGATGGTTATTCAAAGCATGAGCTAGAGACCTATACTTAATAGCTTAATCTTTATAGAGGTTCACCGTCAATAGCATGGTTCCTCTTTCATGTTTAAGAGTACTTCTCGCTTGATGTTATTCTCATTTAGTAGGCTTAATCATCATTTTGGAAAAGGGATTAAGGAATGGCACGGACTATTAAAATTGGCTAAAAATTGGACCAACCAACATAAAGAAAATAAATAAGGTCGCTTGGGTTCAACTTGATGTTTTGCCGAGTCTATTGTGTCAAGAGTCGTCACACATCAATTCATGGTGTTTTGACATCCCTTGAAGCGTCTCTACTTCCCTTTTTTGAGTTCACTCCATGATAAGAGGGAATGGTGAGTGTTATTCATTGCATTCATTGATTTTTGTCCAAATCGTGTCCGAAATCATCAAGCAAGCAACTTGCTCATTGATGGTTTTGGAAACGACTTCGTCCTTCTCTTGAGGCTTTCCATGACAGAAAAGTGTAAGAGGGACAAACAGAGCTCAAAAAAAACTCTGCCTGCACTGTTTTCACCTCGAAGCATAAAAACAGGGTTTTGCACAAAATTAGGGCACGACCAGCCTTATTTAGGCTATTCGGCCTTCAATGTTTGGTACACAATGTGTTTTTGCAGAAACAGAGAGCAATGGCTGAAGGTGAAACAAAGTAGATTCCAAGGAAGTCAAGCAGAGCTGCTTTTGAAACCATCATGTGCATACCATCCTTGTGCTTCCTTTGTAAAGTGTAAATTAATGCTCTCATTATTGTTGTAATTATTGTTGTAGTTACATAGCTAGTTAACTTAGATTACTAGCTTGTTGCTCATTCTAGAGATCCTTGTTGTAACAACTTAGTTAGTTAGTTATGTAATTCATTTATTTGAATTTGTAATAATTAGTTAATCCGGACATTTGAACACTTATTCGAACCCTCTCGCATGAGGGCAAATATGTAATAATGGTGTATGTCTTCCAATCCCATTTCTTTCTTCTTTTTATTTACATGCTTATAATGGTAGTGTAGAGCATCATATTTAAGCATTCCCATGTTCACATACACTCGTCTCACATGCATTTGGGTTCGGCTCATCATATTAACCAATGTCAATTTCAAATTCATTGCTTGAATACGTGATTTATCGCATGTCTTGAATGGAATCATATATCATGCTAGTAACCAAGCCTATTAATTGCATGATAGTATGTGTCACATTAGTCATTCTGCATAAGTTAGGAACATGCATGTTATCTAATTATTTTGCTTTGTTTGGCTTGCCTTGGAGTACTAGGTGATCGTTTATTGTTTTAGCATCTTGCATTGAATATCTGTGTTGACATACCAAGCATATTTTTCATGAGGCTAAGTGCTTAAATGATATACATGTTTTGAATGCCTGTGGATGAAGGCTAATTGCTTAAATCGGGGTACTTGATGAATATACATATGAGATCACTTTTTCAAGTGGTACATATTCAAAACAATTTTCAAACAAACACAAAATCAAATGTTCCAATTTTTGCAAATGGTCTATAACTTTACGTGTATCACCTAGTAAAGTTAGCCTAATAAATTGGAACAAGAGCATATAATGTAAATAAGAATCACGTCATGATTAGTAGAGGCTGATCTTTGATCGAGCGAGTGGGTGCTCAATTCATGACATTCCCCTCTCGTACCTAAGTTCCCAAGTCGAGATACTTTGGCGATGACAAATAAGTGGCCTTTGGCATGAGTCACAGGTTTATTAAATTTCTCAAAAATATTTAGGTGGTGACTCTGTATTTAGCAAAGCAGTCCATTTTTGGCATTTTGATTCAACATTGATTTTCCAAAAGATTTGTCGGATTTGGACTCATTTGTGTTTATCTATTTCACATTGCACTTGTGAAATCAGATTCAGAACCACGGGAGTCCGAACTGTAGGGATAGTCGTATCTGAAAAGAGCATGAAAGTAAGCTATAATCACCTCTAAACTTGTTTTACAATTTGTTAATCATACTGCTACCTTTTACCTAACTTGTCAGACGCCCCAACATTTTAATTTTCGAGAAGTTTGGTTTGACATAGTACGTGGCCATTTTGTTTATGTTTTTCTCTCACAGCCATCAAATCATAATCCCGTGGTTTTCCATGGCTCTACCATCTTAAACTTAACAAGTACATAACAAATTTTCCCTTTCTCTAACTAAATAAATTAACTAAATACGTTACGTAAACAATAGTAATTTTATTTTTTCGTATAAACACATACATATTGTACAATATAATATAATCACATACATCCCGACCGTGGATGAACAATGTTTCACACATACAAATATTAGGTTGACTATATGTTTCCTAACAATCCGTTATTACGCATGTACACTGTAACAACCCCAACCTACTGTAACAACCCCAACCTCTAGTAGTTTATGATCTTTGATTAAGGAGGCCTAATTAGTAATTAAGATGAAATTCTACGTTATATGCTATTTGCATTTATATCTGTCTGTCGTAGAAATATATGTTTGTGTTTCTATTTTGTTCTGCGAATTGAAGGCCTTATCAGCCACAGAATATGAATGGACTCCATTTATGTGTTATCTGAAATTTTTATAAAATTTTAGTGAATTTAATTAAAATTCAATTCGGAACCAAATAATTAGAACAAAGTAATTGTAATTAACTAATCTTAAGCCAAGTTTAGTTAAGTCCCCTAATTAGCCTACATAAGGCCAAGATATTCTAGAATCAATTTATTCTTCATTTCTCGGGCCTCAAAAACGTTGAGAGAGAGAGAGAGAGAGAGAGAGAGAGAGAGAGAGAGGGTAGGATATTGAACTCAACATAGGAATTGTTAGAGGAATTGGAGAGATTAAGAAGAAGATGAAAGAATTGCTCAATCTGGGAAGAATTAAGCCTCTACACTTGAGACTTCAAAGCTTGAGGTAGGAATTCACTCATTTAGTTGTGTAGTTATGGCACTTAATACATAAATTCAAGAGAGTTAGATAATTAATCCAAAGAATTGAGCTAGGGAAGAAGAATTAAGAAGATAACCTTACATGCATGCAAATTCTCTTGCTTTTGGAGTTTGATTTTGAAGAATTCTCACATGCATGCATTGATCATAGCTTGGTTTTGGAAATTCATCAAGTTTTATGCCATTTTATATCATTTGATCATGTTTTGGATGGTTAGAGTTCATAATAATTCATGCATGTTATGTTTTGGAAGTTCTAAGTTTTGTTTTGTATAATTGGCAAAACTTTTGAGCTTGATTTGCGAAATGGTTTGTAATTCATCATATACTATGAGTTTCTCAATGTTTTACCAAGTTTTGGCCCAAAAGGTTGTGTTTTGAAGCTTTGAAATTGAGTTTTGGACTTGAATCAGCAATCTGGAAATTCCATAATTTGCACCCTCCGCTCGAGCAGTGGAGTCTGCACTTGAGTGGAGAATGCGAGCTCCTAGTATTTTTGTAAATTTTAAAGTGTTTGGCTCGAGCGGCAGAACCTACATTCAAGTAACCACCCTTATATTTGTACCTCCGCTCGAGCGAAGATGTCTAAGCTCGAGCATAAATTTATGCTCCCAAAAGTTTTACAAAATTTTGCAGTCCGCTCGAGCGACTAAAGTTGCGCTCCAGCAGTAACTCTTTTACTCGGTCTTTGGCTCGAGCAACTGTCGAGCGTCCGTCGAGCGAAAAAATCAAGCAACCATTACTTTTGCAGACCACTCGAGCGACCAATGTTACGCTCAAGCGGACTGCCCTGTTTTTGAAAATTTAACTAAGTGTTCTAAGTTACATTTTGGCATCCCCATTGCATCCAAAGCATTCCTAAGCCTTAATTAAGACATAATAATGAGGATAAAGATTAGAAACACACCAAGATAGAAATGAAATGAGTTATGTGTTTTTTGGGCGTGTGTTTCAATGTTCATTTGTTATGTGTTTGTATAGGTCATGCCCCATAAACTATCCGATTTGTCTGTTCTGTCCATTCGACTATCGGAGCTATCTGTGAGTAACAACTCTATAAAGCTATGTTTGATTATAAGTATTTTCAGAATGTTAAGATATGATCTGTTTTATGAAATGCTATTTTATAAATAGTGAATGAGTGTCCAATTTTCTGAAATGCATTAGGGAACACTCATTCACAAGACCATCGCCCGGGGGAAACAATACTATAGCATATGTTGATATGGCCCTCGCCCAGGGAAAACAATACCGTGGCTTATGATCATATGGCCCTTACCCGGGGAAAACAATATTGTGGTTTATACATGGCCCTTGCCTAGGGAAAACAATACATGGCTACTTGTGCACATGATATGGACCTTTGGGGTCGTTGGTACCAACTATGCATATGGGTCCCAAAACCAAGATGATATGAAGGCTAATGGATGTACCACATATAATTGCTTATGATTCCTGATGAGTATATGAATCTGAATTTGTTCTGATATGAATTCTAATTTCTGAGATTGTTCGGACATCATTCATAAAACCTTTACTTTGTTGTTATTCACTGGGCTTCAGCTCACTATGTTATTTATGTATGTAGATGATCAGGTGCGTGACCAGGCCTAAGCTATTGCCTGGAGGTTAGTTTTGTCCAGCCAACCACAGTGCTTCCCGAGGAGGTTCTTTTTTTGCAGTGGTCAAGTTTTTATGAATCATGTTCAAGATCTTTT